>SDVV010020395.1:0-13329 GCA_016164225.1 Gammarus roeselii
CAACTGAATCCTGCCAACACATGCCACAGCAAACTGTATCCTGCCAAACACTGGCCGCAGCAAACTGAATACTGCCCAATACTGACCACAGCCAACTGAATCCTGCCAACACATGCCACAGCAAACTGTATCCTGCCAAACACAGGCCGCAGCAAACTGAATACTGCCCTATACTGACCACAGCCAACTGAATCCTGCCAACACATGCCACAGCAAACTGTATGCTGACCAACATGGCCACAATCAACTATATCCTGCCCAATACTGGCCAAATGAAACTGTATCCTGCTCTACAATGACCACAACAAACCATTAATGGCCACAGCAAACTGTATCCTGCCCAACACAGGCCCCAGCAAAATGTATCACGGCAAACTATAGCTTGCACGGATCAGTTCTCCATCATGCTCTCCCCTGATCAGCAAGTCATTCTCACACAGAAACTGAGGTATCAGGTTAGCCACTGCCAGATTGTCGTAACCATCGTCTATTTGTTAGGCAGTATACATAACCAAATAAACATACGATCACCATCATTGGAATGGATATCAATTGCACGTCGACCAGCTTCCAGCTCGTTCTTCTCAATGGCCAGCTTCTTATCCCAGACGGACATACCCTGCTACTCTTTATTGTTCTTTCCCACGATGGCAGGGTTAAGACGTATACGAGACTGAAAATATCAAGTGCAATGTTGAGCTTTGGGGCATGCTACAAAACAGCCCCATCAGGACACCGACGTTTGCTGTTCCATGCACGGGACTTTAAGGAGAGCCTAAACTTTGGCCCATAAAAATCACACGAAAAATATAAAACTTAACATTGACATCAATTCCGTAAATGGTATCTTTACACGTTTAATGTAATTTAAACAAAATAGATCCATAAACCGAAAGGTTCCTAAAAGAACGTGACTGTCGGTCTTTTAGAAACGTTTTGTTTTATGAACCGATTATTTCGAAGCTTTTAGTAGATGTGTAGAGTTACCAAGTATAGAAATTATGTCGAAGTTCATCTTTATATGTGTTTTCGGGTGATTTTTCGGCAAAGTGCATGGTCTCATTGGAAGTACCGTTCGTGGAGTAGCAACCCTTGGTGTCATGATTCGGCTGTTTCGTAGCCTAACCAAATATCCTACATTGCAGGGTCCTTTGTACGATATGAAAGTTCGTGTATATTATTATTATTATATAAAGTGTGTTATAAATGGTCCTGTTTGAACGCAATAACTCTCATGATCCTAAGGCGCTCACGACATAATAGTGTCCTTCACCACAGCCAATATCCGCAATATTGTTATCCCTGGTCCGGTGACCAACTGCTGTAACCGCAACGCTCTTTATGCCAGGAAACTAAGTTCTTGTAGCACTGTTACGGGGTTCTTCTGTCCCTGGATTACGGTTGATTTTGTGGGTATTTTTTGATCCGGAATATATTGCTTATCCCTGGTTTTCCCGAGTACTTCCGTATTGTGGTATTGTCTTTGATACAGTCATTATTTTGATGTTATATCGTCAGAGTTAAGAAGTTTCATCACAGATCGACAATGAAGTCAGCACCTTCCCCGACATTAGAGGTGTTGAATAGATGTATACACATGTTCGATTTTACAAAGCATTGCTGCATCATGGGATGTACTGTACCTGGCTGTACGACCTTAGTTGAATAGGACGGAGCCTTTTACCTGCCTAACCATTAGCAGTCAAGTCGAGAACACAACCCAGCGACGGCAGTGCAAATGGTCATTGCCTTCTAAGTCATGCTCCAAAAGCATTGCGACGCTAAATAATTCGTTAGTGTGTTATTTGCAATAAAAATTTGTTTAAAATGTGTTGACTGAATTGCAATACATTTAGGTCTTATTTTTTGATGTATTTGAGGGCCGAAGATCTCTGTTTTTTAGACTTCAACCAAAATTGACAATAACAACGCATACATGCCATATTTGTAGGTCGAAACAATGTTATACATTGTATTTATGATTAAGAAGGAATAAACCTATGCAGGATCTCGTCATCCTTCAAAGTACTATTCGTTTATTGCTGGTCTGTAACGAAGAAACAAACGATTCTTTTCCCATGGGGACTATATCTTGCTGTGGATTGCTGTTACTTACTCCTTTCCATTACCATGACCAACTTCTCTTCATTACTACAACCAGCCTCTCGCCAGTACCATGACCAACGTATCTCCCCCATTACCATGACCAACCTCTCTCAATGATTATGACCAACCTCGATCCATAACCGTGACCAACCTTTTTCCATTATCACAGCAAGCTTCTCTCCATTACCATGACCCACTCCATTACCATGACCAACCTCTTCCCATTATCACAACCCACCTCTCTCCATGACCATAAGATTGTAGACTCCCACCCCGTACAACTGGTCGGGGGTAAGCAGCAGGGAGTGGGCCAGCTCATGCACCGCCTCCGGAGCCAGGCCTTCGGTGTCTTCTTCGCTCAGGTTTCGCGGCACCTGTGACAGACGACACATATGTTATTATCCTAGGGTAAACAAGCGGCCTCTTCTCTTCAGGTTACGAAGCCTCAGACATGCAGTCGCTTGAGTCTGTTGGCAACAAAGATTATCAACTCTAATGTAATAGCGACTGTGCGCGAATAAGGTGGGGTATTAAAAAATATACTGGACGTTATTTGACAATAGATTCTAAAAAGGTGATTCACCGGAGAAGTATGATTTTGGCGAGCATAGTTTCGTTGTAATTCACTACACGAGACAGAACGATTTGACATATTTAAGCCATATCATCAACACAATACAACATATACTTGAAGACTGTGCTTCAATAAGATCAACTAAAAAAAAAGAAATCATATCTTCTATATGAACACAACCTGTGTATAATGATAAAATGTTACAATGTTGTGAGGATTTTAACATGATCATTTTCAGTTTCAACAATAAAAAATCTTTACGTTATATTGACAAGCGCTACTGCTTTGTCGGTTGAAATTTCGCGAAATAAATTCTCGATCCAGTGCTGGATCATGATACAGACGCAAGGCTGAATCCCCCAGAATGAGTGTGACCGATGGCAATATGCGCCTCACAGTCTTTTCATGCGCTCACACATACCAAAACTTAGCTCTTAAGCGCTAAAGAGTTCGGCTAGGACCCCGCAACCCACACTTCTGCTCAGAAGTGAGGTCCAAGGTCACTGAAGGATGAAGGGCCCAAGGGCTCTCACCAGTTTACCCCTGTTGCGTCATACTTGCAAAATACTTCCCTACCCACGTCAATCCCGTCTTATTGCGAGACGCAACGGGCAGGAAAACGCTTCAGAGCAGCGTCAAAACTCATCCATTCACCCTCATTCTCCCTTCACAACTATCCATTTTACGTCCTTTCGCTACCTCCACACTGATGTCTCTCTTTACTGAAGCCTAATTTACGCCATTCATCAACGTATAACCTCCGCTCAAATCCCCCTGTTTACGAATCTCGCGCAATCCATCTCAACATTTTTTTTAAGGGGTCCGAAGTCATCGGGAAGATGCCTTCATCATTTTAATTGCTTGGCCCCTAAAGATAGGAAGACCCCTAGCCCCAATGCTCCACAGAGGTTGAGGCATCCAACCATACTTCTGCTGCTAGAGTAATGGCCTACCTTCTCTCCCTTAACAACAGATCCGATCTAAAACTCCTCAAGTTGATAGGCTTACCAGCTAATTGAACACTCAAAGCGTTGCCACGTTGCACCGCAAGACAAAGCTTTTGCTTCAACCAAATCGTTTCACGAGGGTCTCGGGTGCGGCAGATGACCGTCGGTCGTCTCGATAGCAACGGGCTCACAAAGGCAGCGGTCATGAAGAGACTGATACTTATATTTTTTTGTTCTCAGTCGTGTTGGCAGCCCTGCCAGCCTCTGAAGAGGTGCTAGGCAGGTAACTCGTCGCAAAAGTGTCGCCGCAGGTGCAATCCCAAGAAAGTTTTTTCTCTCTAGCGAAGGTCCTCATCATGAGTCGGACCCTGGGAAAAAGAGGGCGAAGATTCCCCCGGACGACGTCTGAGGATGCCTCCTATTCTTGCGGACTGCTCGGTCTGCTTTGCCACGATGAAAAGGAGCGTCTTCGGCACCTCACAGGAAACCTCGTCTGCCGGTTCTGTCAGCTGGATGACAGGCTCGAACGGGTCCTGGTGACCTTCCAGAGCCTGCGGCGGAGAGACGACGACGACGGAGAGGACGGCATCCTTGCGGGGAAAGTCTTTGTCCTAGAGGAGCAGCTGTGCACTGTCGCCAGTGAGTATGTAGAGATGAGCGAGGAGATCGGCAGGACTTGTTAGTCCGTAGCGGTGGTGAGAGCCGAGGTACGTGAAGTCCAAGATGACCTTGTTAGAAAGCGTGATCTAAAGAGTTTCGCTGCGGACCTCAGTAGAAACTTACGTTCTGATATGAAGAAGGCTAGTAAGGACTTGGCGGAACAGACGAGTAAGCTAATAAAAGTTAATGAGTTGGTGGTCCATACTTTACAGCTGGGTAGAGAGGCATCCCGGGAGAGGATTGACCGAGGGACCCAGTTCAATCCCGAAGGAGTCTTGGTGGTTCTGCTCTGACTTCCTACCGTGACGGCCTGAGTGAGAGTCTGCAACAGCAGCACGCATCCACCCCTAAACCCATATCAGGGCTACCGGAACTGGATGCGAGCTCGCAACTCGCTTCCACCTCTATACCCAAACCCGGGGAACCTACTTCCCGTCAGGCCAAGAGGTCATCGGCTGCCCGGAAACTGAAAACCGGGACTAAGCCGATACCTCGGACCAAGACATCCGCGGATCAGAATCGCACCCAGCCTCGACGGGTCTGTGTAGATGCGGATGGATTTCAGCAGGTCCAGAACCGGTCACCTTAGTGAACCGACCCGCTTTTGTGATGCCAACGCGGAACACTTTTGAGAATTCACCTACCTGGACGGCGAAATTAAGACACTTGTCCTTGGTGACTCTATCGTCCGACACCAGGCGGTTGAATTTGCTCATAGGTGTAATACAACGAGGCTGGTTATTTGCAAACCCGGTGCCACGATTGAGAAGATCAGAGGTGCCTTCGCAGAGGTTGAAGTTTCCAGCCGGGAGACGCTCATAATCTGCCATGTAGGCTCCAATGATCTTAAAAGAACAAGGTCGAAAGATCTGTTAGTCATGTACAGGCAGCTGATTTCTAACCCCATGGCAAAAACAGATCGAGTGGCCATCACACGCATCTTATCGCGAATGAATGATGATGACGAGCTGTACAACAAGTTACCCTATACAAATCAAGCCCTCGAGACCATTTGCAAGTCCAGTGGAGTATCCTTCAACAACTTGTTTGATGAATTTCGGGAGAAGCCCGATCCTTTCCCAAGAGATGGCCTACTACACCTGAATGATGTAGGAAATGCCTGACTTGGCAGACTACTCCACTTAAGCGCTAAGAAATAGAGGGCCCTGTGCCCGCAGCAAATTCACCGACGGGAGCGATGATCAATCTGTCGCTCCAGGAGGAAGAAGCTGTGGGCACGGTAGATGCGTTACAGGGCTCTCAAGGAAACAATTCTAGGGATGACCAAGATCCTGGTCCACAGCCGCCAGGTCGAGACCCCCCAATGATGAAGAAGTCGAAGACCGAGACACGCACCGTCTTAAGATCTTCTTCTGTAACGCGCAGTCCTATGCCCTTAAGTTCGACGAACTGGAGGGACTGGCAACTATACACTCGTTTGATGTCATTGGAATAAACGAAACATTGCTCGATTTCCAGGGTAGAAACCTGGCAGCAGAGATAATGCTACCAGGCTACAAAATGTTCAGCGTGGACAAACCCACCCCTAGTAAACGAGGGGACGGGTCCGTGCTGTACATAAAGGAGATACTGCAACCATTTCTTAGATAACGCTCGCCACAGTTACTTGCGAAATACTCAACGCAGAAATCAAAGTGGCCCATGCGACACTGAAGTTGGTATTGGTGTACCGTAACAGTCACACCCTTGCGGAGCAAGATGCCTAGCTCTATGATAAGCTGGAAGAAATAGTTTCAAATAATCACGAGATTCTTTATATTGACAGGGTGAGCCTAACTTCACAGGCCACAGGCAATAAACTAACGGAGATTATCGCCGATAATGGCATGACCCAGTATGTTCGAGAACCAACCCTGGGGAACAGCATACTGGACCTAGTCATGTCATTTGAGGAGCGCTTGGTCGGCAACATCCTAGTTGGCAACAAACTGGGAGGCGCTGACCACAACGCGGTGGAATTCACCATCAAAGTGCACCGTCCAGCCTGCAGGGAGCTATGCGTTGCCCCAACTCGGAGAAGGTACGGTGGACGCTTGCTGCGGCATCCTCAATGAGAGAGTTCGCGAGGCCAGCGACAGATGTATACCCTTGAGGACAATTGATCTCAAAAGATCAGGCCCTCTTGGTGGAACGTGGAAACTGCAAGAGCCTTGAATCATCGCGATCAAGTAAATGCACAACGGCTGAGGGATAACACCACAGAGGCGGGTGAATTGCATCGCCTGGCGTGTAGGACAGCCACTAGACTAGTCCGATCCTCTAAGCGCAAGAAAGAGAAAAACATTGCGGATAACGCTGAAGAGACCCAAAGAATTTCTATCGCTACGTCAATGAATTGCGAGGGACTCAGTTGGCCCCCTAATGACATTGGCTAAACATGGTCAGTGTCCTGAATAGCTTCTTCAGTTCAGTGTTTACAGTTGAGGGCTCCGGCTACGAACGAGATACTGTTTACGCTGGGAAGTCAGCCTCAACGACATTGCGTTCACAAGAGAAGGAAGTTATCAAACAACTTGAGGGACTGAACATTTACAAATCAATCGGTCCCGATGGACACCACCCAAGAGTTCCTAAGGAGACTCGAGAACAATGGTCGGATTCCCTGACCCACATCTTCAACTTATCGATGACGAGTGGCAAGTTCCATGAAGACTGGAGAGTTTCTAACGTTACGGCAATCTTCAAGAAAGGTGACCGACAATCGCCCAGCAACTATCGACCAATCAGCTTGACGTCGATCGTGTGCAAAACCATCGAGCGATTGATACGAAATCATCTCGTCGATCACCTGGAAGACAACGGACTCATTAACGCCAATCAACACGGCTTCCGCCGAAAGAGGAGTTGTCTGACGAATCTGCTGGACTTTTTAGATGAGGTGATCAACGTGTACGACCGCCGCAAGACAGTGGATGTCATCTACATCTACTTCCAAAAAGCCTTCGACAAGGTGCTGCTCAGGAGACTGTTACACAAAGTCTCTGAGCTCGGCATTGGTGGCAACGTACTTCGCTGGCTGCGCGCCTGGCTAACAGGACGCAAGCAAAGAGTCAGCATCGGCCTGGCTTAGTCCGAGTGGGACCCTGTTACCTCTCGGGTGACGAAGGAGGATCTTGTTTACAAGAAAGAAGAAAAATAGGGATATATAGATAAATGCGGATCAGCGGCGCTTGCCGATGATCCGCAATAACGACTCGCCACATAGCCCACGCTATGTGAAAATCAAACCGCACCAGGAGGAGAGCGTAGCTCACCTCTACGATACGACGTAGATTCGACAGATATCAACCATTGTTGAGGCAATGAGTATCTGCCTACGGAGGGACCTTGCCGACACCATGGTATTTTTCTCCTTACTTTTCTACCCTCCCTGTTGGAGAGAAAAGAAGAAGAGAAATAAGGATAACATCCATCTGTTGAAGCAGTGAGTACCTTCCTATGGAGGGACACTGTCGACACGATGCTTCTCTCTTTTTCTTCTCTTCTTCCTTTCGTGTCAGGAGGGGAAAATAAAAAAGAAAAAGACTGACAATAAACAACAATAGCAAAGCACTTTTCCTTGTATTACAGAATAGCAGCGCTGGTCACATCTCACGGAGATGCCCCTTTGACATCTCACTTGAAAGCTATAAAGCCCCTCAGGCATCTCAGCTGAAATGAAAATATACTCTAATCTGATTAGAAATGTCCTTCTGGCATCTCAACTTGATATATGAAGTATATGCAGTTATTCCCCCTGCCCCTCCGGCATCTCACGTTAAACCCATTCCTCTGCTGATGAACTAACCGTCTTCTCTCTCTCCTGTAGCACAGATCCGGGAGAGACCTGCTGCAGCATGGCGCAGAGAGAAGCTTACCTACTAACCCCCTCTTTACAGATCTCAGAGCTAATTTCAAAATTTAAATACAGTTTTTTTACCTTGAGGACTCAAAACTGCTATTAACTGTTCTTCAAAAATTAAAAAAAAAAAGATAAATTGACTAAACTCGATTTTCGAGCCAATTCCAAATTAAAAATATTGATTCATGCCTTTTTGGAGTAAATCTTGCAATAATTGATCAACAACATAGAAACCTTTGTTTCTTTTGAGTAAAATCGCTTCAACATAACTTCAAATTTGAATACTAGTGCCATTTTTTGACCGAAACTTGCAATAATACCCGTTTTTTCAAAATTTATAGTACTCGTGTTTTCCTTGACTAAACTCGAGTGTTCCCACGAGCAACTCTTTCCTAGGAGATGTCATTCTGACGTCACACCTTGAAGTTCTTCAGCCTGCAAAGAACCTGCAATGATAACCATTTTTCAAAATTGTCAACAACTTGTGCCACCCTGGCTTAGCAGCACATCGATTATCTAGTGAAATAATAATATTTGCTGATGTTCCTCTGGTATTTCACCTGAATATGAAATATTCTTGAAGATGTCCCTCTGGCATCTCATCTGAGCATATTTGATTCTATATATAGCACCCAGTGACATCTCACCTTGAAATTTATTCCCATGAACAAATGTGGATAACTATCCGTCTTCTCTTCTCTAGCACAGATTCGAGCGGGACCTGGTGCAGTAGGGAGTAAAGTATAAATACTAACCTCTTTCCCACACACACTCGACAAAGTGTCAATTCAAATATCGATTTTGCTCTTTTTCGGATTAAATTCTATGTAGATGCTTGTCAAAATGTAAGAATATCTGCGTTTCTCTTGACTAGTGTCTCAATTCAATATGTAAATACTGACCTCTTGCCTTTTGGACTAAATTCTGCGATAACTATTCGTCAAACTTAAAAATATGTCTAATTTGACTAAACTCAGGAGTTGTCACGTGCAACTTATTTTAGCAGGTGTCCTTCTGGCGTCTCACATGAAATTTGAAACGCTCTTGTAGGACCAATCACACGTGTTCAGAGACTTACTCAACTGAACACTAGGGAGAACCATTCTCAGGAAATTGGGCGTGGAGCTCTCTTACATTTGCACTTATTAAAATTTCACGACATTTTTGAAAATTCCGACGTAGACTCTAGATCATCCAAGAGCAGATCTATCCTTAGGAGAGATCACTCCGAAGTCTCACCTTGAAGTGCGACAGCCTTCAAGGAACCGCTTGCGTACAGAAAACCTAATCTTCTGAGCACATTGGGGAGGACCTTTACCCGGGCAACTGGGTGTTGTGCTCCTCTCAAATGTGCGTATACTTGTCAAAATTTAATACCCATTTGCTCCTTCGAAGTAGACTCAATACCTAGTTGGTTTCCGTCTGACCCAACCTCTGGAGCAAGCCGACAGGTATGCTCTCGAGGAAAAGTAAGAGTCCGCTGAGCGTATGGGCGTGGCCGTCTGTGCTCAACCGTCTGAGATGCGACAGCGTGAAACCTGAATTCTTCACTTCTCATCTTGTTCGCCCCGTTCCTGAGTTATCGCCCTGACACTCGACCCTCGGGTAGTGGTAGGGTAATAACTAGTATGGTGGTGATGGTAGTTGTGGTTTCTCTCTTTCGTATCCTTACAACCTTATTTTTCTGTGTGTGTGCGTGAATTTCTAAAGCCTCGTTGACTATCCCCAATTTTTCTTTCACTTCTTTCAAGGAAAAAATAGACATGAGCACTCGTGCTCGTTTGTTTTCATTAATTTGATCTAATCTACTCCTCCATTTGCAATCTTCCGTTCTGCAGTAGACGATTCGACATTCCTTCATTCTTCCCTCTTAACATCCGCTCATCTAACAGGCACCTCATCACTTCCTCGAAATCAACACAAAATACATCAGCACTGTATCAACCATTGTTCCATTGGTGGTCAACTGTACACAATACTCGTGGATATCTCGTTTCTTGAACAAGCTGTTCCCCACCACCAGCTCCCGCTCCATGCAAAAGACTGACTGGTTGACTCACTGTCATTTCTATCTCGAGCCATACCTCCCTACTACAAAGGATGCGGTAGCAGTATTTTGCCGCTTGCTGGAACTCGAAAATATTGATGGCTTGTGTGTGGTCCAATTGACAAATAGACAAAAAAAAAATGTAAGGCTTCAGATTTGACGGTTGTGGAATCACGGAGAATGTGGTTATACACGTAGAAGTTCTATGTTAGAATTCGTATGACACCCAAAATCTATTTTAATACAAATTTGAAAGTCTGAAAAAAATACGCTCGTAATTGTCGAGATCTTCGTTCTTCTTTGGGTAGTCAATATCGACTTAATGATGACACCTGTTGTCAGAAAAGATGTTCTCGCTAGCCATGTCGTCAATCCATGTCCATTATTGAACAAGAAAATTACATTACGAAGGTACCAACGTTACCAACGGAGTACTGAAACATGTGTATTCAGTCATCATTGAGCTTCAGTTACTTGTTAATGAATTTGAGGAGCAGCAGAGCGTGTATTGAGTTGTACTAACCTCCTTCTTCACCTGTAGGCTATCGTTCAATGCAAAAGGGTGTCCGTTTGCTATAGTGACGTTAAGGGAGGAGACAATGTCAGTTTTTGCAGTTCATAACTTGTGTACCGACTGGACACCACTTCTCGTAAAATTAGGATCTAGCTATTGCCACTTGTTGTCTCAACAGAAACACCATATTGTTTCAAGATGTTGTGAGATATTTTTCAGTACAAGTTAATTAGAAGAATATTCCCCGATTTGGTGTAGATGTTAGCATGCTTATTGTTCGCGTGTTTTTTCCTCACGGAAGAAACGTTTAAAATGGCACAGTCTGGCTTCAAAGTTCAATTAGTAAATTGTGGCCATAGGAAACTAGTTAAACATATGCCCATTGCCTGAAAATTCTATTCATCCTGTACTGCGAGTTTCTGGAGTTCTTCTCACTTCTCGTATACTGTTATGTCTCCGGTGTTAGGGTAACTATTCTATTGAGAACGGCTGTCTGAATCACACTCTTATTGTCTTGATTATAAGGTTGTCTCAATGCCAATCAACTTGCCGTGAAGGTCATGTTGTAGTAGTCGGCGGTGGGCTTGAACTGGTAGCCAACCATGATGTCGTAGGTGGACGTCTCGTTGGAAGGCCTGAAAGATACGGAATAGCTTGCAACGATTGTAACTTATATATTCTGGACTCATTGAAAAATGATATGTTTGTGTATAACTATGCAATACGCATTGAGGGGATTTCAGGGGAAAGGTTACACAAAACAACCCTTGTGAAGCATAGTAAAATATCGTATACCTAATAAAAATACAGAGATGATTTGCGCTTGTTGTGTAGAAGTGGTCATCAACGATCTTGCCTGGGACGGGCTCCGTCTTCAGTCAGCGAGTAACACAAAACTCTTATTTTTCTAAGAGTTCAATGAGGTTCTGGTTTATTGAAGAAGAACTGTAACTCAATGGCTCTTTATGTTTGACTGCCGCTCAACAGTTTGATTGCTTAATGTATTATAAGGAATGAATGTGAAAGGCTGAATGTGTGTCACTATCTCTTCCTGTTGTCCTCTCACATGAGCACCATGTAGATGGCGCTGTTGGGGTCCGCTACGGTGATGCTGTGCACAGTGCCCCACGTCAGCTCTTTCCTGTTCACGCGAGGCCTGATCTGTAAAATTGAAATAGGCATTAGAATGAAATTACAAGTCATTCGTGGGTGGAAATATTTGGACTTATGACCAGATCAGTTTGATGCGCCACAGTTGATAGAGCTCAATGAATGTTATTTAATTGAGATGTTAATCCTTTATTTGAGCATTGAGGAACTAGAACTTAGTTTTGAACAGATCAATATGATGTGAACTTTCAGCAATGGAGATTGATTTTCAGTTCTAAATGTAAATAAAGGCAATGCGATTATCCAAAGGAATCCTCCCAATATTTTAACAAACGGGTTTGACAAACCGCCTCCAAAAGTTGGTATTCATATATAAGTTGATTACTTAACTTGAAATGTTACTAGACCCTGGTTCTAAAAAAAACTATGTCCTTCTCAGGCTGACACTTCGGATCCGAGATCCGCTCAATAGTGTTATTCAAACGCACGTGTTTTTTTACCCTTGTTCTTCATAGGAGCCAATGGGTAGAAGGAGAAGGTGCATGCAGTCTTCATTAACACCCAATTGTTGATTATGAGGCGCTATCAACGCCAAATTTAGAATTACGTGTGTTTTAATCATTACAATAACGCCTCATTAACGTTTTAGCAGCTATGACCATCTCATTAAGATGAACGAAGTTAATGAGGAACAGAGATTTGTACGTACAGTCTTTTGTCACCTCCTGTTTCTTGTTATAGGTATTGAGAAGCATCCAAGCGTGCATTGAGTAGTACTTACCTCCTCCTTCTTAGGGACCAGATTTGCATTTATTTCTAGATCGATGACGAAATCTTCCTCCAGGCCCCGCATGGCGAGGTCCCCGCCTTTGCCGTCCCCCATAGTAAGGGAAAGCACTGGGGATGCCATCTTGCTGGCACTCGAGTCCCACATAAACGGATTCTCGGTGTTAGCCGAGACCTGCGGGACGAACCAGGCATGAGGGCTGCCCAGTTCGAGACTAGCATGAGGGCTGCCCAGTTCAAGGCTAGCTCAAGGGCTGCCCAGTTCGAGGCTAGCTTGAGGGCTGCCCAGTTCGAGGCTAGCTCAAGAGCTGCCCAGTTCGAGGCTAGCTTGAGGGCTGCCCAGTTCGAGGCTAGCTCAAGGGCTGCCCAGTTCGAGGCTAGCTTGAGGGCTGCCCAGTTTGAGGCTAGCTCAAGGGCTGCCCAGTTCGAGGCTAGCTCAAGGGCTGCCCAGTTCGAGGCTAGCTTGAGGGCTGCCCAGTTCGAGGTTAGCCCGAATAGTCTGAGACGGTCAGAGTCTTTCGAGTCCTTGGGTTTGATGGCAGTTAAAGATAGTTCGAAAGTTTTATTTCATGAGATTATTTCCATAATTTGTGTTTATTTTGTTCTGCTACTCAATCGCTGGAAAACTTGGAGATTAAACATTGAGTTACGGGGATAACTTCAAACAATACGATCCAATATATTGAATCTCAAACAACAACTTCAATCAATCTGTGTTATGTG
>SDVV010020396.1:0-13329 GCA_016164225.1 Gammarus roeselii
CTAGCAGCCATAAGGTCGGAGTGCCTGGCAGCCATAAGGTCGGATTGCCTAGCAGCCATAAGGTCGGAGTGCCTGGCAGCCATAAGGTCGGAGTGCCTAGCAGCCATAAGGTCGGAGTGCCTAGCAGCCATCAGGTCGAAGTGCCTGGCAGCCATGAGGTCGGAGCGCCTGGCAGCCATGAGGTCGGAGTTTCTAGCAACCATAAGGTCGGAGTGCCTAGCAGCCATAAGGTCAGAGTGCCTAGCAGCCATAAGGTTGGAGTGCCTAGCAGTCATAAGATCGGATCGCCTAGCAGCCAAAAGGTCAGAGCGCCTAGCAGATATAAAGTCGGAGCGCCTAGCTGTCATAAGGTCGGAGCGCCTAGCAGTCATAAGGTCGAAGCGTCTAGCAGCCATAAGGTCGGAGTGCCTAGCAGCCATAAGGCCGGAGCGCCCAGCAGTCATAAGGTCGGAGCGCCTAGCAGTCAAAAGGTCGGAGGACGAGACCAACAGCTGATAGGGCAACAGTTTTAATTCTACTGTACTTATTGAGGTTGCGTGATAACCGCTGCTGGGCAAGATACTCTGCTCAAATACATTCATCTCAGCAACTTTGACCGGGTTTTGGGAGATGCATCTGACCAATAATTTGATAAAAGTCTCGAATTACAGTATCATGCTCAACAGTGTATCTAAATACATCATCGTGTCCGTCATTATATCTAAATACAGCATCGTGCCTAACACTGTATCTAAATACAGAATCGTGCCCAACACAGTATATAAATACAGCATCGTTTTCAACACTGTATCTAAGCACAGCATCGTGTCCAACACTGTATCTAAACGCAGCATCGTGCCCAACACTGTATCTAGATACAGCATCGTGCCCAACACTATCTAAATACAGCATCGTGCTCAACAATGTGTCTAAATATAGTATCGTGCCCAATACTGTATCTAAATACATCATCATGCCCAACAATGTATCTAAATACAGCATCATCTTCAACGCTGTATCTAAAATTTCCACATCGTGCCCAACACTGTATCTAAATCGAGTATCGTGCCCAACACTGAATCTAAATACAGCATCGTGCCCGACACTGTATCTAAATACAGTATCGTGCCCAGCACTGTATCTAAATACAGTATCGTGCCCAGCACTGTATCTAAATACAGCATCGTGTCCGACATTGTATCTAAACACAGTATCGCGACCAACACAGTATCTAAATACAGCATCGTGCCCAACACTGTATGTCACGTGTTGGTATTACTAGCTTTTTTTATTTTTATACACGCGCAGTGATTTTTACTGCACCCTAAAGTAGTTACGATGAACAGTGTTATTACTTCTATTTCATTTTATCGTGTCCTTTTTTTCGCTACGACAAACCTGCATTGAATTCAGACTCATGCCCGTGTGGCTCTTTGACCCCCATTGCCTTGATTAGATCAGCTTTTCATGAGTAAACTAAATTACAAAACGTTCTCCTCCATTCATTTACTCTCGGTCTATTGAAAACGAGTTGATTTTAGCCGCGTTGATGAAAGTTCAATTACCATGCTAATTTGAACATACACTAAACAAGTGTTTTGGGGGAAAATTTGCGACAAAGGCTTCACAATTCCCAACTTAGACCTGCCCTGATTCCATCATTGAACTTCATTATATAACTGCTAGTGGTGTTCGTATTGAGGATAAAAAAATAATCAGATTTATTCTAGATAGCGACTGATATGCGCAAAAGATGTTTCACATTTCAAACTGCTCCCTCGGCGATCCAGAAATGGATTTCAATTGTATAAGAGAAGGAGTTGAGGGCCTTTTTATAGCTGACAGTTATCTATACGAGTCCTGATAATGGCGTCAAGAAGCAGGCAAGGGAAAAAAATCCTGACGAGCGGTAGCTTGGCTGAAAATTGCACCTGATAAGGACGGGACAAGAATAACAGAACTTGTGGTAGGGAGCAAACGAGGTCAACGATTGTTTTTCAGATGAAGTCAACACCAAACTACGAAATGAAGCTGTAGCCGCGATGACACCTCAGCGTCAATTGTAATTCGGATTTCTTTGTCGGCATTGGTTCTTCAATTACCCGAGACGAGTTGCTATACTGGACAGACTTCGAATTCATCCATATTTAATTTCCGTGACGGTTGTTTTTAGGAAACCCATTACATAAAAATCAGGAACGAACTATTGTTCAATAGTAATAAGTGTGCGGGGTTATTTTACTTCGAGAGCGTATGCTAGAGGATTTATTCGAATCAATCACAAGATAAGGAAGACGTGCAAAATGAGGATAAGGAAATATCTAAAATGCAGAGACCCACATTCGGCATGTTTCAGTTCTCACTATTGAGGGTATTTGGGACCTAATAACTGTTGCCGGTCACCGCACAATTTGTTGCAGCAGATTACTACACTTGAAGCCTGAGATTTGGCGACAATAGTATCGGCCGAATCGTAAACGGACATTCGTATGTCTCTAGAAATTATAGGAATAGCCTTGAACAAAATAAGTATAGATGGACTCTACCCTGTGAAAGGAAAAACCAGTGTTCACATTGTTCAATGTTCCGTTCGTATTCAAATTGAAAATGCTAACAAACCGATCGATATGATGACCACCCCAGGGTATTGGGTTTTTGCTAGATGGTCTAATATAATCTCTCATGTTACGCGACTTTATAATGGCTTCTCAATTCATGATCGGTCTAACTCTAGGGAGTTAATAGATCACGGTCGATGAGTAATATAATCAACGATCAACCCAACTCTTCACAACCATATTGAATTTAAATATTCGTGCGAGATGAAATCCATATAGCATGTCCTTTTTTTTACTTGCCTAGTGGAAAATCTATATTTCCCAACTCAACCTCACATGGGAAGAAATTTTGGAAATGAATCGGGTAGGCCATCTTCTGAGCGTACAGTTGGGCAGGGTTCTTACCACATGCCCCCCCTCCCCGACCGATCCCCTCTTCTCGCTTTCCCAGAGCTGTCCCTTTGTTCTGTTTCAGTTCCTGGCTTATCTCTTGGTATGCATGTAATAAGATTGAAGTTAAGTCGTTAGATAAAGTTGAAGGAAAATCACTACGTGTGATAATGTATGAATTAGAATAGTGCATTAGCCAAGTTTATACCGAGTGGAGTTCTGGCCGCTGGAGGGCGTCGGTAGAAGATCTGGCCACTGGAGGGCGTCGGTAGAAGTTCTGGCCACTGGAGGGCGTTGGTTGAAGTTCTGGCCGCTGGAGGGCGTCGGTTGAAGTTTTGGCCGCTAGAGGGCGTCGGTTGTTACAGGGTGAGTTGGTTTCCCGCGTGAGGAAACCTGGTTGGAGCTGACTTTAATTGTGTTGTGAATGGTACTGTGCTACTCCCTCTCCACCCCATGGATAATAACCACTTGCGTAACTATACTTAAGTGACTTAACGACTAGGTTGTTTTTGGGAATACGTAGAAATAGGTTAGACTAACCCCTTACAATGTTTAGGATAGAGACCACTAGAGTTGTTTATTATATAGGAGTCTTGCACCAACCCACCCCTGGAGCCGCATTTTGAACAACAATACGACAATGATACATCTATATTAGATGGAGAAATGCCCTTGCAATCCCTCCAAAGTGACACCAACTGCACTGTAAGTAAAAATGAATGACCCGAGGCACAAACTGTTCAAGCTGACAGCAGCAACCACCCACCCCTCAGCAACCATGTCTATAAATACCCATCAAAACCTAAATAATATCGTGATTAAACATATAAACGTTAGAAGCTTATGAACATAGATGGATCACATCAAAAAGATGATGAGGGAGGACTCAATTGACATTCTATGCCTGACTGAAACTTGTTTGGAATCTGACATTAACAATGCCTTCATCAAGATTGACGGCTTCAATCTTTATAGAATAGATGGAGGAAGAAAAGAAAGTTGAACCGTGATTAATGTGCGAGAAGAATATACCTCTTCGCAAGTAATTCTTAACGACGGCAATGAAGTTGATTACCTTTGGGTGAATATCCTAATACGACCCAAAGCAAGTGTACAGTCTTTTCAATACATCATGGAAAGATTTCGAGACGCTATCAGCTTAGGAAAGACGCTGAACTTTTTGGGAGATTTCAATGTTGGTCAGTTGAAATTGAAATCCAATAATATGAAGCCGATTTTAGATAGACTCGGGCTGCATCAGCTCATAAAAAGTGCAACAAGAATTACTCCCTAATCCAAAACTGTACCAGATCTGCTCATAAGTAACAATCCGTCTTCCGTTGTTACCACAGACGTGGGGCCCAATTCCTCCTCGGACCACCATGAAACAAACTGCACCATTAACATCAAAAAAGAGAAGAAACAAGTATACAAAATAACCTGTCGAACAAAAAGAAAAAACACCGCCGATGATTTCAGAGCACAACTGGTGGCAAACGTCGAAATGATAAAACCGATACATTGCACAAATAACGTTACAGAGCAAGCTTAATTACTCACAGAATATCTTCTCACATATCTGAAAGCTCTGGCGCCAACAGAAACTAAAACAATAAAAAGCATGCCGGTTAAATGGACTGCAAAGTTTATAAAACGTTGCACTTTCTGCCTTTGAGTTTTGTTGCATTTCCCCCAAATTGGAAGACAAGAGTTGATGTGAGAAAATACTAAAACGTGGACAATCAGTAATCTTGATTTGAAATCCAGTTATTTTTTTGCGGAGCTTAGGAACAGAAGTGTTCCATTCAGCTTGGAACACAGAGTTGTTATGTGGTGTTTGAGTAAAAGATCGGGGTCAAACCATACTCCTAGACTTATAACTTTATCTTCAACAGGAATGTCAGATTTGCCTATCCTGGTAGCGAAATTCATTGGAACTGCTTTTCTTTTT
Source organism: Gammarus roeselii (assembly GCA_016164225.1). NCBI lineage: Eukaryota > Metazoa > Arthropoda > Malacostraca > Amphipoda > Gammaridae > Gammarus > Gammarus roeselii. The sequence goes on from SDVV010020396.1 coordinate 4,879, forward strand.
GAGTTCGAGCCGAACAAGATGTATTTTGTTTTTTCAGAGTTGAGCTTGAGTCCATTTTCATCATACCAAGATTTCATATTACTAACGGCTGTCTCAGCGTCGTCTTTCAGTTCATTCTGATCTGACGGTTTTCGGGAAAGTAATATTCGAACATCCTCGGCGTACATTACTCTTTCGCTTGATTTTTTGGTAATTTACAGCCGATGTCATTTACAAAAACCAGGAACAATAAAGGGCCAAGTATCGAACCTTGAGGGACCCCAAAGGCAACTGTGGTCGAATTTCACATAGTTACGTAATCGAGTTTAACTGATTGTTGCCGATTCATCAGATAACTTTCGAACCAAGTTGAGTCTATTCCGATTTAGCGGAGCTTGCCAAACAGAATTGTATGGCTGCACTGTCGAATGCTTTCGATAAGTCTAGCATTACCAGCAGAGATATCTGCCCCTCATCAAAGTTTTTGTACAGATCTTCAGTGATGCTCGTAAGTGCGTCTTCTGTTGGCAATTTTCGCCAATAGGCATACTAGCAGTCATTGAACAGCTTGTTTGATACGAGGTAATCAATCAATTGGATAGATATTACTTTTTCTAAAATCTTGGATAGGACAGACAGAAGACTGATTGGTCTAAAGTTGGATGGTTCATTCTTGTCCCCAGATTTATGAATTGCTTATATTATTGCACGCTTCCAGATCTCTGGAAAAATTTCACTTGCAATGGAGGTGTCAATAGCTGTACTGATATAAGGCAAGGTAACTATTATGCTGTCATTCACATATTGTGGGGCTAAACCATCGATTCCTGTAGAATTTGTGTTGCTCAAGGCAAATACAGCTCGTTTTACTTCATGTTGCAATACTTGCTTTGGTTTCCATTTGACGTTTGCTTCTTGGTCGATGTCTCCATCGAAAGTTTTTGTACTCCATGTATCTGTTGCGTCGCTCTGTAATCCTTGATAAGCTTCCTGGGATTCCTCTTCCAAAACCTGTTTTTCCAACTCCAGCAAAATAGTTGTTGAACTTCTCTGAAGCTTCTTGAAGATTCTGATAAGTAGGCGAAGTGACCTTTTTTTTGTACGGAACAATTCGTTTCAGTTCATTCTACGTTTCTTTTGATTGTTTTTGCACTGTTCTAGTTCCTCATGATGGAATTTAATTTTTGCTCTCCTGATTTCTCGTTTGACTTTTCTATTTTAAATTCGAAATAATGCTAACCAAGTGGTGCTTCGTTTCGTTCTGCGTTTGAGATATTTTTTATGCAATTTTGTTTCAGAGTTGCAATCAGAGTTGGCTCAGATGAGTACTCGGCATATCAAAGGCAGAGTCGGCTTAGTTGAGTATTATGCATATCAAAAGCAGAGTCGGCTCAAATGAGTACTCCGAATATCAAAGGCAGAATTGGCTCAGATGAGTACTTCGCATATCAAATCAAAGTCGGCTCAGATGAGTACTCCGCATATCAAAGACAGAGTTGACTCTGATGAGTACTCCGCATATCAAAGGCAGAGTCGGCTCAGATGAGTACTCCGCATATCAAAGACAGAGTTGGCTGTGATGAGTACTCCGCATTTCATTAAATGTGAGTCGGCAAAGCAAATCTTATTCACGTCGCCACGGACTGGAAGTAGGTGGTGCTTCTCTGCTAACTGTAGCAGAGGGCTTGACACCACACGCAAAGGAACAAGGCATGGGTAACAACGAAACACTTACGACTTCGATACTTTTGCACGTACCTACTTTTGCGCGTACCGACCTTCTCTTGCTCAGGTATCATGATCTACCTTGTAAAATTTGCAGCTGATGGGTAAAATACACCAGATAGAAACGTTGGTAGGATTTCGCAATATTGCGTCAGAAGTAAATAAGCCGAGAAACACGCTGAACTTTCTTAGCTTCAAGTTGACATTGAGAGAAGTTTCAATCCATCTTGGGATAACATGAGATTTAACACGAGTTCTTGTTACTTTATTTTGCTGAATGCCAAAGCGAGTGCTATTGCCAATGCAACTTCGTGGCGGAGCATATGCCAAGGAAGCAATACAAAGTGTAGTGTGCTGTTTCAGTCCTCAACAATAATGATTCGTCAATATTATTTATAGTATAATTATTAACACCCAGAATACTACAAAACGCTCAGGTGAGAAACATTTAATTTCCCAGAATCCATTTCTAAGTTGGAATTTCAGAGAGGAAAAAATTATAAAAAATCCCTTCAATGTAAATTGTTAATTGAACTATCGAGTATCAGAGGCGACAAAGAAGTACTCTGATCATATAATTCTACTGTGTATGTACACCGCGTCTATGGATAATATATTACTGAGGTTCAATCGATCATAATATGTATTATTATGCATGCGCACGAAAGGCTGCCTGTCAAAGGGTGCAATTTACGAAAAGATATAGTGGCTTCACTCATATTCTTTCATAACTTAGCTGCTTTTTCACCGACACATTTCAAGTGCATATTTATATGTCCTTAGTCAATATATGAGGATCTCAATACTGTTCAAAACTGTCATGCCCTCATAGAGCCGTGCGTGTGAAGTGGTGAACCCGTGTCTCAGAGGGTCGTGCGTATGAAGTGGTAAAAACATGTCCCAGAGGGTCGTGCGTGTTTAGTGGTGATAACTGTCACAGGAAGTCGTGCGTGTTAAGTGGTGATAACAGTGTCACAGAAGGTCGTGCGTGTAAAGTGGTAAAACCGTGTCTCAGAGGGTCGTGCGTGTGAAGTGGTAAAACCGTGTCCCAGAGGGTCGTGCGTGTGAAGTGGTGAAACCGTGTATCAGAGGGTCGTGCGTGTGAAGTGGTGAAACCGTGTCTCAGAGGGTCGTGCGTGTGAAGTGGTGAAACCGTGTCCCAGAGGGTCGTGCGGGTGATGTGGTGAAACCGTGTCTCAGAGGATCGTGCGTGTGAAGTGATGAAACTGGGTTTATGATATTCAACAATGCCATCATCTGAGTGCAAATAACCATTAATTGTACCTTTCATGCAATCTTAGTTGATGGTGTCCATCTTGAGTAACTTGAGTAGAACGATGAGCCATCTGGTTGCAGAGACCACTCTAAGTGAGTGGCATTCAATTATGGAACCATCTGAGTAGCCGATAACTATTCTGAGTTTCTTGTGCTCAATAATGCGTCCATCTGAAACACCCACAACTCTTCTGAGTACCTCCAACTTTTCCATTGTCTCGGTGAATATTCAGGCTAAAGAGTGCGACTGACTGCTGAAACGATTCAATTATCAGCTCTTTGATAATGAACTTTTTCATCGCATCTAAATAGCAAAGTCAGTGCATGGCATGATATTTTTCGACTCGTTTCCTCCTTATCACAAGCGTCATCTTTGCCTCCCTCGTAAAACGACGAGAATAAATCCCGTCATAATCCGTCCAGTTCAATCATCAGGTCTCTTAAATAATCTTTTCCCTTTCAGACAGCGTCAGGCTGACATTTTATGTGCGTCAATCCAATTAACTTTGTTGATCGTTCCAAATTTTAAAATCCCTTGTAACCCGCCATAACTCCACTCAGGCTGGATTACTGCACGGAATATTTATTCCCGTATTGTGCTCCAGAAAGACGGCGCCGCAAGCACGGGCGAGTTCATCACGGGTCGGAGCGATGGAAGAGAGGGCTTATACCTGACAGGATATGCCGTAATTCCCTTGCTCTACTGTTTGGGAAGTGGCTTATGATGATGGAATTCTGAAGAGCTACTTGATCTAAACCCCAATTCTAGGACTTTTTATCGTTGCAACTTCATTTGCAACGGCTGTTGGGCCTGCGACTAATCAGAGCGTTGGGTGTGCAACTAATTAGAGTGATGGGCCTGCGACTAATCAGTGTGTTGGGGATGCGACTAATAAGAATATTATGCCGGCGACTAACCAGAGTGTTGTTTCTGCGATTAATCAGTGTTGAGTCTGTGACTAATTAGAGGGTTGTGGGTGCGACTAATCAGAGTGCTGGGCCTGTGTCTGATCAAAATGTTTTGCCTGCGACTAATCAGTGTGTTGGGTCTTTGACTAGTCAGAGTGTTGGGACTGCGACTTATAAGAGTGTTGGGCATGCAACTCTTCAGAGAGTTGGTCCTGCTACTAGTCAGAGTGTTGGACCTGAAACTAATCAGAGCGTTGGGCCTGCAACTCTTCAGAGAGTTGGTCTTGCTACTAATCAGAGTGTTGGACCTGAAACTAATCAGAGTGTTGGGCCTGCAACTCTTCAGAGAGTTGGTCCTGCTACTAATCAGAGTGTTGGACCTGAAACTAATCAGAGCGTCTGGCCTGCAACTCTTCAGAGAGTTGGTCTTGCTACTAATCAGAGTGTTGGACCTGAAACTAATCAGAGCGTTGGGCCTGCAACTCTTCAGAGAGTTGGTCCTGCTACTAATCAGAGTGTTGGACCTGAAACTAATCAGAGCGTCTGGCCTGCAACTCTTCAGAGAGTTGGTCTTGCTACTAATCAGAGTGTTGGACCTGAAACTAATCAGAGCGTTGGGCCTGCAACTCTTCAGAGAGTTGGTCCTGCTACTAATCAGAGAGTTGGACCTGAAACTAATCAGAGCGTTGGGCCTGCAACTCTTCAGAGAGTTGGCCCTGCTACTAATCAGAGTGTTTGACCTGAAACTAATCAGAGCGTCTGGCCTGCAACTCTTCAGAGAGTTGGTCTTGCTACTAATCAGAGTGTTGAACCTGAAACTAATCAGAGCGTTGGGCCTGCAACTCTTCAGAGAGTTGGTCCTGCTACTAATCAGAGTATTGGACCTGAAACTAATCAGAGCGTCTGGCCTGCAACTCTTCAGAGAGTTGGCCCTGCTACTAATCAGAGTGTTGGACTTGAAACTAATCAGAGGTCTGGCCTGCAACTCTTCAGGGTATTGATCCTGCAACTAATCTTTTAGGAGGCGTATCAATGCAAGCAAATCCCGTATCATCTCTCCCTTTGATTGCTCTTTGGTTCAATTAAAATAAATCAATGTGAACATTTTGTAAGGTGTGGTTAGCCCTCTCTAGTGAACATAAGAAACAACAATGTTGTATCCACAGAGTGTTACTCAGGTGTTCTACAAAGTACACCATTAATCAAGCATGCACAATAAATCAAGAGAAAAGTGTTATTATCAATTATGCGATTCTGGTACTTTCTGAGTTCCCTAGTACCATGGAACAAATGAGTACAACCAAATTCCCGCAACAGCTGAAAATATATGATAGACACGTGTCTAGGAATATGTTTTCAATGTCCCTGACGTTTCGTCAGCTCGAGAAGTGTGTTACTTTCAGCAGCGTTACAACATCACAAAAATTCATTCGGGTAGCGAACACAAAATGGACAACAATTGTGTTCGGACTTCCAGTTACTCATAAACACAAAATAGAGGTTAAGATTCGTCCATGAAACATCTACAAGATTTGGTATAATTCTGACTGAGTGAAGCCCTGCAAACTCCTAATAAACCATTGACACTTTAGCCTGCTTTTCCTTACCAATGACAACATGCAAAGGATCGCAACCCTCCACCAACAATTATAAGCTGCATAATAAGAAGATGTACAAATACATCGTACAGAAGCAGATGATAGTCCGCATATGCAGGGATCGCTTGCACCGAACGATGACGCGTAGTGGAGAGGATGCCGCCGAGTAGTGAAGATGATGCCGCCGATTAGTGAAGATGAGGCGGCCGCGTGGTGAAAATGATGCCGCTGCGTAGTGAAGATGATGCCGCCGCGTAGTGAAGATGATGCGGGCGCGTAGTGAAAATGATGCCGCCGCGTAGTGAAGATGATGTGACCGCGTAGTGAAGATGATGCCACCGCGTACTGAAGATGATGCCGCCGCGTAGTGAAGATGATGCTGCTGCGTAGTGAAGATGATACCGCCGCGTAGTGAAGATGATGCCGCCGATTAGTGAAGATGATGCGGCCGCGTAGTGAAGATGATGCCGCTGCGTAGTGAATATGATGCGGCCGCGTAGTGAAGATGATGCTGCTGCGTAGTGAAGATGATACCGCCGAGTAATGGAGATGATGCGCTGCGCACTGAAGATGATGCCGCCGCATAGTGAAGATGAATGATACCGCGGTCGGTTAGGAAACACACTGAGCCTTAAATGTAATTATATAACAGAAATACACTACAGAACCAAGAAGAAGAGCCACATGTACAATTGTCAACACTGAGCCTTACACGTTATTATATAACAGAAATATACTACAGAACCAAGAAGAAGAGCTGCCTTTTCAAATGTGGACCCTGAGCCATTCATGTAAGTGCCTAACGCCAGATCACTTGGTACCATAATCCGTCCAGACTAAGAAGAATAGCTTCATGTACAAATGTGGACGTATCAAAGACTAATACCAGTCGCCGTATTCCAATGCAACTTCACTGAATAACAAATTCAGCGAGAGGAAACCTTTAGGAAACTAGTGCCATGTAATCTCATTGCGAATATCGCCATTCACGGTGAATATAAGACAAATCGAACAATAACATAGTTTGCATAACATCATAAATGGAATTCTATTCGTTTTTAAGTCCGTTCGATGAAACAGTGTAAGATCGGCCACTCGCTTGAGAGAATTCTGTCTCCACGCCCGCTGTCACGTGACGGGGTCAGGTTACTTCATGTAGGAGACCATTCACTGAAGACCGCAGTTAGTTTTAAGCGTTGGCTTGGATCCGACGTACAGTGTTTGACTGTAGATAGGATTATGATTGAACGAGCGGCTTTCGAATTGTAGCCTCTTGATGTTGAACATTTGTTGCGTCATGCCAGTGGGTTCCTGAGAAAGAAGGCATTTTTAAGACGTCATGCCGGTTGGTTACTGAGAAAGTAGGCATTTGTGGCGTCATGACAGATGGTTACTGAGAAAAAAGGCATTTGTGGCGTCATGCCAGTTGATTCCTGAGAAAGAAGGGAACTCAATATGTCAAATGAATATATTCCGTCAACGGATGATCAGTTTTTCGTAAAATTACACACAAATATTGTTATGCCTGTGAAACATGAGAGACCAAGATGTATTGCGTGATGGCGGCCCTCTACATTTCTGTACTCGAGACTTACAAGACACAATTAGATTGTTGCTGCTCTCCGCTTTGAAATAATACCTTAAACAATCCAGCAGTGTCAGACTCGTAATGAGAAGCAGACTAGGATTATCTCCGTGGTTTTGTGAGACCGATTGATCAGTAACCCCCACTGAAAGAAGAGTATACAGCCTGAATTATTGGTCGACGGAGTCGAGTGCCAACATCATCACTGACCTGCCCAGTTAGTCGAGTGCCAACATCATCACTGACCTGCCCAGTTAGTCGAGTGCCAACATCATCACTGACCTGCCCAGTTAGTCGAGTGCCAACATCATCACTGACCTACCCAGTTAGTCGAGTGCCAACATCATCACTGACCTGCCCAGTTAGTCGAGTGCCAACATCATCACTGATCTGCCCAGTTAGTCGAATGCCAACATCATCACTGATCTGCCCAGTTAGTCGAATGCCAACATCATCACTAATCTGCCCTATCAGTCGAATACCAACATCATCACTAATCTGCCCTATCAGTCGAATACCAACATCATCACTGATCTGCCCAGTTAGTCGAATGCCAACATCATCACTGATCTGCCCAGTTAGTCGAATGCCAACATCATCACTAATCTGCCCTATCAGTTGAATGCCAACATCATCACTGATCTGCCCAGTTAGTCGAATACCAACATCATCACTTATCTGCCCAGTTAGTCGAATGCCAACATCATCACTGATCTGCCCAGTTAGTCGAATGCCAACATCATCACTAATCTGCCCTATCAGTCGAATACCAACATCATCACTGATCTGCCCTATCAGTCGAATACCAACATCATCACTGATCTGCCTAGTTTCCTCTTGCTTCCATCAGAGCTTATCATTTACAGATTATTTTAATCTGCTCATTTGTTATGCTGCCTCAGCGTCTGCCCCAAACAGGCTGCAACTCATCGCAGAGGCCCATCCAATCTTCAATACAAATCTGCGCAAGGTCAAATTTGCCTTGAAATCCAATTGCCTGTGATGAAATTGAAATTACGACGTTAACTGCGCTAATCTCGACTGTGAAACAGGGCACTAGCGTGCAGTGATGGGCATGAAACAGGGCACTAGCGTGCAGTGATGGGCATGGAACAGGGCACTAGCGTGCAGTGATGGGCATGGAACAGGGCACTAGCATGCAGTGATGGACATGGAACAGGGCACTAGCGTGCAGTGATGGGCATGGAACAGGGCACTAGCGTGCAGTGATGGGCATGGAACAGGGCACTAGCATGCAGTGATGGACATGGAACAGGGCACCAGCGTGCAGTGATGGGCATGGAACAGGGCACTAGCGTGCAGTGATGGGCATGGAACAGGGCACTAGCGTGCAGTGATGGGCATGGAACAGGGCACTAG
>SDVV010020397.1:0-13329 GCA_016164225.1 Gammarus roeselii
ATTGTATATTTAGGTATGGACGGTTAATACACACGTGTATTATTCAAAAACTTAAAAAAAAACATCGCACTTCTGTGCAATGTTTGATAGTATTAGTGCTTTTTGGCACAACAAAATGTCCTGAAAATAGTACTCACATTTGAAATTAATAAAAATGAATGGTTCGCATTATTTTATAAAATTCGTTGTATTTTATATCTTAACATATACTTTCGAAATGAGGGCATAATTCGACGAATTACAAAACGAATTTTAATTAGATGGCTTGATAACATAACATTCTAATTTTTGTCGACTTCCAAACATTAATGGTATGGATTCATTAACTTTTCTTACCAACAACTAATTTTGTTATGATACCTTATGAATGATTTTATATTTTCTACGCAACTGCTTAAATGATCGTCCGATAACTATAAATAGTAACAACGACACACAAAATGATTGTTCACGGTGAAAATTTTCCAACTAATTATTCCTCGATGCTGTTGGTTAAATTATCAACAACTGAAATATATAGTCCAGTGCCAGGCATCGGCTCATCCAGTCTCATCCCTGCCAGGATCGTAACCCGTCGGAAGTGCTGTCAATAGAGAGATAGAATGACGGCACACGTCAGTGAAGACCCATGATAAGCTACAAAGATACTAACCGTTCAAGAACATCGCGATTGCATGCCCAAATATAAGTAAGCAAATAAGATCTTATTGCAATCTATTTTTCATAAAACACAACACTGTATTTCTGAGGTGAATACTGTTCGCGTGATTCATTCGCTGTGTTTACGTAGGAGGTCCTTAGCAAATATACTGTTCAATTTTCATATACACCCCTCAAATATTTCTCCGCAACGTGAACACAAGGGCTGGACTAAGCCTACCTCCATTTTAGCTTGTCTATGTTTTTTTGTAAATATTCTAGCCTGTCTGTATATTGGACTAGAGCAGGAAATATGAACTGGATAGCATGCTCCAGAAGATGCCTGACTGGGTTGTTGTACAGTGTTAGGACAATCTCCTTGTACTTGTTTCTGAACTTCTTTCTGATGTATCACGGGAGTTTTATTTGCCCCCATTTTTACTTCTCTACCTGCATTGCCTCGAAAACGTCATGTGGCTACTAATATAACTCCGGGATCTTTTTCAAGGTTAGTGGTCAGGATACGGCTTCCCGAGAGCGTGTGAACTGCAGATCTGTTTGCTCTGACGTTGTTGAACGGCATGTTCAAAGACACCGAACAATCCATGATTCCGTCGCGGCCCTGTTGCAGGGCCGCGACAGTTGCCCTGCATTAATTCCCAGTTTAGTGCACGATGATATACCGCACCACAAACAGTAGCAAAGAGTTCTTTAATGAGATACCGTGCATGATGAAAGACCGCACCACAAACAGTTGCGGAGAGCCCCTTAATGAGATGTCGTGTACGAGGAAAGACCGCACCACAAACAGTAGCGGAGAGCCCCTTAATGAGATGCCGTGTACGAGGAAAGACCGCACCACAAACAGTAGCGGAGAGCCCCTTAATGAGATGCCGTGCACGAGGAAAGACCGCACCACAAACAGTAGCGGAGGGTCCTTTAATGAGCTACCGTGAACGGTGAGAGACTGCACCACAAACAGTATCGAAGGGCCCCTTAATGAGAAAATTTAATGCGATAAACAATACAAGAACTCATGATGATTTTCATATTAATTTCGTATGTTACTTGTATGCAGCGTCCTGTCTCAATGACCTTTGGCCAACTGCTGTACCAAGAAGATGATACTGTAATGTCCGCCAAATATATTCTCAAATTTGATTGAGTACTTGGGTCATACGTGTAGGCATCTTGCCTTGTAATTAATTAATTTCCATATCAAGGTACAGAAGGAGCTTCTTCTCATTCAATTCATTAAAAATCTCTACCTGCTCAGCATTCACGAACTCGAAAGTTCCAATATTCACTTAGAAAGGTTTCCATTTTGCAGGAATTTAGTAGCCCAAATGTCCGATTCAGTTTCCGTCCATTAGAAAAACGTATGAATACCTATTATTATTCCTTTACAATGATACGATCAGACGGGGACCATTTTTAACAACAAGAGGATCAGTAACTGAGTTTCAAAAATTAGGCGAACAATCTTCTCTACTGCTGCCAACTACAGACGCAACTGCTAGACGCCAACTACAGACGCCACCACTGCTAGACGCCAACTACATACGCCACTGCTAGACGCCAACTACAGACGCCACTGCTAAACGCCAACTACAGACGCCACTGCTAAACGCCAACTACAGACGCCACTGATAGACGGCAACTGCACGCACTACTAGACGCCAACTACAGACGCCATTGCTAGACGGCAACTATAGACGCCACTGCCAGACGCTAACTACAGACGCCACTTTTAGATGCCAGCTGCTGTGACCACTATTAGACGCCAACTACATATGTCACTATTAGACGCTAACTACAGACGCCAATACTAGACGCCAACTACAGACGACACTACTTGAATTTCATTGGACATGTAACAAGGTTCCATTGCCAAATTTGACTTAAAGAAATATGTTGTTTTAGAAGTTATGAAATTAATGCTATTTGATGACGAAATAAATCTCTATCAAAAATTTAAAAATAACAACTGTAAGCAATTATATTAAGCCACGATAACATTATGTTTGGCAGCTCTGAAGATGCAGACGACACTCTGTTAACACATCAAAACCGAAATTGTTTCTGCTCTAACTATTTATGTCACGCCGATAGCCAACAATTCAATTCTCTGATAAAGACAGAAGTTGTAAATTTTATTAACAGACAAAAAGTTACAAGTGATGTAGTTTCGTTTGATCCTCTGCGTACCATTCGATGCGGTTAGAAAAACCTCTGGGTCGAGGTCTGGTGTGAAAGAGGGCAAGGTAAATTGGCCAGGTGGGTGTTCGGCTTCGAGCTTGAGTCCCATGATCTTAAGGCTAGCAGGTGTGTACAACAATAGCTCCAGAGTGGTAAAAGTTTCTGAATCTTTATCTCAGCTAACAAAGACACATTGAGCTTATGTTGAGACCAAATGAGGCAGGCCGGTTTATATTTGGCAGCTATTGTACTAGGTAGTTGATATGATAATTGCCAGCATAAAATAATTGAACAGAACCGATCGCTAGTGAATGAACTAAGTTATACTTTTAGTGACGGTCTTGATGGGTTTAAACAATTTTTGATGATGATAATAATGAAACACATTTCTATGACATTCATCATTTTATAAACTTTAACCTACGATCATAAAAAAGTATGATGTTGATTAGTATACTATACATTTTTGGTGCGATCATGACTTACAGCCCTTTCTGGTCTGACATTGCTCCTGCGAGCCCCAATCTCATGCCGCTGGTCTTCTCTGGTCTGATCCTGCCTCTTTTGGTCCCCCTCCTGTGCTGCAGGCCCTCTGTGTTCCATCGTCGATCTCAATTTTGTGATGCAAGTCTGCTTTGGTCTTAGTCCTGCTCTACCTTGTCCAGATCATGTGCTGCAGCCTACTCTGGTCAGGGCTTGCATCATTTGGTCCTCATCCTGTGCGGGATGGCTTCTCTGGTCTGGGCCTGCAACATTTGGTTCTCATCCTGTGCGGGATGGCTTCTCTGGTTTGGTCCTGCACCATTTGGTCCTCATCCTGTGCGGGATGGCTTCTCTGGTCTGGTCCTGCACCATTTGGTCCTCATTCTGTGCGGGATGGCTTCTCTGGTCTGGTCTTGCACCATTTGGCACTCATCCTGTGCGGTATGGCTTCTCTGGTCTGGTTCTGCACTCTTTGGTCCTCATCCTGTGCGAGATGGCTTCTCTGGTCTGGTTCTGCTCCCTTTTGTTCCCATTCTGCCCAGGTACTCTCTGGTTTAGTTCTGCTCTCATTGCTTTGTATCCTGCGCTGCATGTCCTCTCTGATCTCACGCCTGGTTCCTCCCTACCATTGTGATAGTCCAACAAGATGTTTTGCTCTGCTCATCTCGGAGGCTCAGCGCCACAATGCCAAAGAAAATCTTCGCTGATCTCCTGTGTCGGCTCCTGCCCTATAGGGGGTCTATTGTTGAGCATCCGGTCCCTAATAAGGCTTATCATTGAGCACACGAGAGCCCAAAGGGGTTTAGTGCTGAGCATGTGGTTGCTTTACAACGTCATCTCCCCCACCCCACCACTGCTGACAGCAGAAGCCAATTGGATTCTTCCGATCGCTGCTACTGAAGCCAAAGCGAATCAGCAACCTGCACATGGGGCCAGCCTGGCAGTGCAGCCAATTAATAGCCGATACGAGGAGCCAACTAGCCGCTGGTTTCAGAGGACGATGGTCTCATTACGCTGGGGACAGCTGGTCTTAAAAAACGGGCATTATTCAATAGAGCTAAGAGAGATCGGACTGCTTGCGAGCGCAGTGGAGATGTGTTCTGCGAAGACAAAAACATGAGACTTGAAAATCGTGTGTGTTCTGTGACGACAAGAACATGAGACTTGGAAATCGTGTGTGTTCTGTGACGACAAGAACATGAGACTTGGAAATCGTGTGTGTTCTGTGACGACAAGAACATGAGACTTGGAAATCGTGTGTGTTCTGTGACGACAAGAACATGAGACTTGGAAATCGTGTGTGTTCTGTGACGACAAGAACATGAGACTTGGAAATCGTGTGTGTTCTGTGACGACAAGAACATGAGACTTGGAAATCGTGTGTGTTCTGTGACGACAAGAACATGAGACTTGGAAATCGTGTGTGTTCTGTGACGACAAGAACATGAGACTTGGAAATCGTGTGTGTTCTGTGACGACAAGAACATGAGACTTGGAAATCGTGTGTGTTCTGTGACGACAAGAACATGAGACTTGGAAATCGTGTGTGTTCTGTGACGACAAGAACATGAGACTTGGAAATCGTGTGTGTTCTGCGACGACAAGACCATGAGACTTGGAAATCGTGTGTGTTCTGTGACGACAAGAACATGAGACTTGGAAATCGTGTGTGTTCTGTAACGACAAGAACATGAGACTTGGAAATCGTGTGTGTTCTGTAATGACAAGAACATGAGACTTGGAAATCGTGTGTGTTCTGTAACGACAAGAACATGAGACTTGGAAATCGTGCGTGTTCTGTGACGACAAGAACATGAGCCTTGGAAATCGTGTGTGTTTTGTGACGACAAAAAACATGAGACTTGGAAATCGTGGGTGTTCTGTGACGACAAGAAAATTAGATTCGAAAGTCGTGGAGAACCGACAGAAATTGTGTACATTTATGTAGATGAATAAACAGATAGCGAGGGGAAAAAGTATTATGGTTTATTGCTAACCTCTCAAACGTCAAACTTCGTACGTCAGTAATTTCATACACATGGAGTTAAGGTGATAGCAAACACATATACATTGTGTCTTCAGAGTCCCTTGACAAAAACCCTTGGGGTTAAACGTGATAGTAAATACATAAACATTGGGTCTTCACTGTCCCTAGACAGAAACACTTGGAGTTAAGGTGATAGTAAATGCATATACAATGTCTTCACTGTCCCCAGACCGAATTTGCATACCATTCTTCTCGTTATTTCGATCAATTCAATGATGACGCCTCCTGCTAAGGCTGTGTAAACTATGAATGTAATGAGCCTAAATAGCTTGTGAATCATGTATTATATATTGTTAGATCACACCTTATAACAATAACCGCAACCTACACGACTGATCACAGCACCGATGACTGCCCCGTCCTCTTCTGATTACTGTTCCATGATGGCTAACTTTCAGCATTTTGCTGAGCAGGTTTCTACTAAAGGCATTATCAAGGATGAACCAAGGTTCCGGTAAACCCCTCTCCCGCGGCAGAGAGAGGGATTATTGGTTTGGAACTAAACCATTCGTAACCTTGATAACTTAGTAAACAAATACTACTCATCGATCGCAGCTGCTATAAAAAAACAACTCCGAGAGTCAGCCAAATTAGGCTGCGTCCACGAGACGCCGCAGAGACGACGCCGTCCACGTCAACACCGCAGAGACGACGCCGTCCACGTCAACACCGCAGAGACGACGCCGTCCACGTCAACCCCGCAGAGACGACGCACACGACGCCGTCCCCTCCGGCGAGGGTATAAAGCAGAACCACGTCAACACCGCAGAGACGACGCACAAGACGCCGTCCCCTCCGGCGAGGGTATAAAGCAGAATGGTGTTGAGGGACATTCGCTGATGCCGGGGCCCAGAAGCCGATATCACAAGCAAGGCAGTTTGATGGAGTTGGTCTACCTGACTCAAGAACATGTTGGCTTGCTTACGGGCGGCGTTAGGTGGCCAATTGTATCGCCGCGATACAATAATCAAAAGGCAAACTAATAGCGGTTAGGTTGCCAATTGTATCGCCGTGATATTCAAACGCACCCCAAGTTTTGCGTAGTTACATAAATACCGCGGTTAAACATATATCCATTTGCAATGATAATAGTGTTTGATGAGACATTTTTTTTTGTTGTGATGTATGGTGCATTTGATGAAACATTCCTCCTGTTCTGATGAAGCGAGCGTTTAGCGATAAACTCTGTTCTGCTGTGACCAAGGAAACAATTGATGAAACATTTCCCTTGTGACGATAGAGGGAGTGTTTGATGGAATATTTCTCCTGTCGTGATGAAGTGAACAGTTTATAAAACGTTAAATTGAACACATAATGCCGAGACAGATATTATACTAGGTTAGGACAACTGGCATTGGCGTAACCATGAAAAACCGAGACAGTTAATAAACTAGGTTAGGACAACTGGCATTGGCGTAACCATGAAAAACCGAGACAGTTAATAAACTAGGTTAGGACAACTGGCATTGGCGTAACCATGAAAAACCGAGACAGTTAATAAACTAGGTTAGGACAACTGGCATTGGCGTAACCATGAAAAACCGAGACAGTTAATAAACTAGGTTAGGACAACTGGCATTGGCGTAACCATGAAAAACCGAGACAGTTAATAAACTAGGTTAGGACAACTGGCATTGGCGTAACCATGAAAAACCGAGACAGTTAATAAACTAGGTTAGGACAACTGGCATTGGCGTAACCATGAAAAACCGAGACAGTTAATAAACTAGGTTAGGACAACTGGCATTGGCGTAACCATGAAAAACCGAGACAGTTAATAAACTAGGTTAGGACAACTGGCATTGGCGTAACCATGAAAAACCGAGACAGTTAATAAACTAGGTTAGGACAACTGGCATTGGCGTAACCATGAAAAACCGAGACAGTTAATAAACTAGGTTAGGACAACTGGCATTGGCGTAACCATGAAAAGCTACTGTTTACACTGACCTAAATAGAGAAAAAATTGAGGTTTAACAAGTCCAACATGGTTTAAGTTTGTTCGGACTCGATCTGATGAAGTTTTTCTCTATTACGCCTGGTGGAAATTCCAAAGCAGTAAACCATATATTATCTTAGTATCCAACTTTCTTGATATAAATTAGCTAAGAAACTCAGCTTTTAATTCGAAAAATACAATTTGTTCAATGTTCTGTATTGTGAGTAGATGTTTTTTCCTTTCTTCATGATTTGATTGGTCTACATTTATTAGAAATACATCTCTTCTCACTAATATATTCCCTGCACAACATTTCTCCATTTGACATGAATTGGGCAAGTCAAAATTTTGTAATAGTGGTCTGTCCTTTCGCATGATATATTTGTGAAGAATATAAAGAATTCTAAGTAGCAGAAGTAATGTACATTTTGTGAGAGTTAATAAACATCATGAATAGTATTTTGAATTGAACCCTCCTAAAACTATCAACATTTGTAAACATTATGATCTAGTATTTTTGATTGAACACTTCTGAAACTACTCACATTTTTAAACAACATGAATAAATATTTTGAATTGAACACTTAATCGCATGCCAGATATTATCGCTCAATAAATGAGCATTAAATATACAACGGTCAGAAATAAAAAATAAGTACAAATCCATCACGTTTTGAAATAAAAAGTATTAAAAAAATTCTCACGGGAATCAATACTTACATCGATTTTCATTAATGTTCTGTGTTGGCAGAGAACCAGGCTAGAGAAGATACGATGATAAATTCAACTGGCCGCTTTCTAAATGTTGATTTTACCCGTGCAGCAAGGCGAGCACAGTGGCATGACAGCAGCGTCTGAGGTAAGTGAAACACGTTCCTCCCCCCGCAACCTTGTCGTTTACCTACCTCGCTCGACGGGACCCAAGCGTGCGTAAAATGACTCTGAATCCACATTTTCCGTTTTGTCATTGGGGGAGGGTGCGGTCACGCCCCCGACAATTACACTGGATATATACTAGATTTGGGCAATAGATGTCCACACAAAATCTATTAGAGATTTTTACTATATCGACAATAAGCCAACGTGACATCAACTGCTAATAATCCAACGCGACATCAACTGCTAATAATCCAACGCTACATTAATTGTGTTAATTTCAAGAAGAAATCGTCTTCCCATTTTCAATAGACTTGTTGACAATTCAAGAGCAGAGAGTGAGTGTACGTGCAATAGTAACATCTCAGGAACTTATTTCATCCGCGCACTGCCACTAATGAGGGTGCGTCCAATGAGATTACACAGTAAACCCATTATGGCAGAGCGCTTAACTAATGAGTGGGCGTACAATGAGATAGCATAGACTTATTAAGAACCGATTGACTAGAAACATGCAATGGGTTATTTCACAAGCATCATGTACAGTGACGAAAAAACAATCGTTTATGATTAAAGATTAAGTGAAATCTTCAATGACCAATTACCGCCTGAAACTTGAACTCATTAAAAATTTATGGATATTATCCATTAAGAAGAATTATCCAGATATGAAACCATGAGAAATTTTCATCTAATGTTAAATTCCAAGTGGGTAAAGTCTAGTTTGTTTTCTCGGTTATAGACCAACCATAAACGAATTTTCTTTCGCTCCTGTACATTGCCTTCATATGATATCCACATGGCAACAGTCAACTGACCTATATGGGAAAGAAGATATTATACTACGTTGGAAGGAAAGGATGGCAGTTTCGTCGAGCTTTCATGCCACATTATTGGTATGAGTGATTTCCAACAGAAGTGCTTTACTCGATGCAATTAAACTGGATAGAAGTGAGGACGTTGCAATCCGTCGGTTGATGAAGACGAGGGATTGACGTAACGCTTCCTAGTCATTAATCCTCTACATGGATTACAACGTTTGCCGTCACTATCGGAATAAGTAAATCATAAATCAAACATGTATTGGCCTTTTTATCGTGACATGATGCCGGGGAATGATATTCATCCCTCCTGCAGTGTTGTGGATATATATTGTGCTCGAGTTATCTGGATGCAGGTTTACAACGGAGGGAAACTGAAATTTACTATCTCAACTTGGGTGAAATGCGTGACTTCATAACAACGTTTCTTGGTTCCATACGACAAAATCAAATAAGGAGGATTCCGTTTACAATTGTTAATCCGGATAGAAAATCACAGTTTATATCTGAACTCCGACTCGGTTTTCTCTGTTGGGTTACAAAAAATATGAATTCATTTCTGAGCTGTTCAGGATTGTTGGCAGAAAAGCATAAAGAATAGTTTATACAACCATAAATTACTGGTAACGAAAAAGACTCCCAATCAAAGCGTCTCGCCAGGATGAGAACAATAAAAACAGCCATTAAGATCAGCCATAAGATGAACAGGTTAAAGATATTTAAGACAAAAAAGGTAAATATCTTGAACATGTTCCACTGTGATTTTCTTATCGAGAAACGGCTAAAGGCGCATGCCGCTCATCGCCCACATTTCAACGCCGATAATATTTTCTGGACGGAAAGGTCGTGCATCGCCAGCGGAAACAAAAATTCGTGATCAGCTTCAATAATGGCGAATGAATGGATAAAATGATCGCGTTCCTCGGATACTATTGAATAAATGATCACTAGCTTCTAATATTGTGTCATTGATACTAACACCATTTGTCTAATAATATCCTACAGAGAGTAATATCGTCAGTTATCCCCGTCTGACGATGAAATATTTCCGCTAAACGCGAACATTCGCGTCAGTAATGGCGGCGATAATTACGGTTGCGGCGGTGATAAAGTCCCGTAGCTAACGGTTTTCAGATCACCGTTGGCCCTAGGGTGTCTGGTCTCAATTAATCACTGTTGCCTATATTGATCTTAACTAACTACCGTGGTTCATCGGTTAAATGTAGAGATGCCCGGGCCACTCAGGGCAGTGAACGACCCTAGTGATGGAGGCTTCGTAGGCCTGCCGAGAGGGAAAGGACCAACTTAGTCATCGTTAATAAATGATATGCTGTTGAAATTTGGAAGTAATCTTGGATGAATGATGTCAACCCTAACATCCAAATTCATTTTTGGATCAGAATAGATGACCAGATGGAACGAGATTTTTTTTTGCGATTTACAACATCTGTTACCGAGAAAAATGCTGAATCGTTAGCAGAAAAGAGATGCGTTAGATCTATGAGAGCGTGCATTTAAATTCAAATAATAATTTACGTATTTGTGCTCACTTTGAACCAATATTGCGGTGTACCACACACCTATCCAAGATACAAGCCCTTGAATCAGTACTAGAACCTATCCTAACGCAGGGACCAGCACTAGGACCTCACCTAACACAGCGACAGCACTGGGACCTCACACAGCTCAGGGACCAGCACTGGGGACTCACCTAACACTGGGACGACCACTGGGACCGCACACAGTCAGGGACCAGCACTGGGGACTCACCTAGCACAGGAACTAATACTGAGACCTCACCTAACACAGGAAGCAGCACTGGGATCTCACCTAACACAGGGACCAGCAATGGGACCTCACCTAAAGCAAAAACCAGCACTGGGACCTTACCTAACACAGGGACCTGCTCTGGGATATCACCAAACTCAGCGGCCACCACGGGAACTTTACCTGTCACAGGGACCAGCACTGAGACCTCACCAAACTCAGCGGCCACCACGGGAATCTACCCTGACACAGCAACCAGCACTGGGACCTCACCTAACTCAGGGACCAATACTGGGACATCACCGAACTTAGCGGCCACCACGGGGACCTCACCTAACACAGAAACCAGCACTGGGACCTCACCTAATACAGGGACCAGCTCTGGGACATCACCAAACTCAGTGCCACCACGGAAACCTCACCTAACACAGGGACCAGAACGGGGACCTCACCAAACTCAGCGGCCATCACTGGAACCTAACCTAACACAGGGACCAGAACTGGGACCTCACCTAACTAACCCTGGGCCCAGCAATGGGACAGCACCAATCTCAGCGGCCACCATGGGGACCTCACCTAACACACAGACCAGCACTGGGACCTCATCTAATACAGGGACCAGCATTGAGACATCACCAAACTTACCGGCCACCACGGGGACCTCACCTTACACAGGAACCAGCACTGGGACATCACCAAACTCAGCGGCCACCACGGGAACTTCACCTATAGCAGGGACCAGCACTGGGACCTCACCAAACTCAGCGGCCACCACGGGAACTTCACCTATAGCAGGGACCAGCACTGGGACCTCACCAAACTCAGCGGCCATAACGGGAATCTACCCTAACACAGCGACCAGCACTGGGACCTCACCTAACACAGGGACCAGCACTGGGACATCACCGAACTCAGCGGCTACCACGGGGACCTCACCTAACACAGGGACCAGCACTGTGACCTCACCTAACGCATTAACCAGCACTGGGACATCACCAAACTCAGCGCTACCACGGAAAACTCACCTAACACAGGGACCAGCACGGGGACATCACCAAACTCAGCGGTCATCACTGGAACCCAAACTAACACAGGGACCATAACTGGGACCTCACCAAACACTGGGCCCAGCAATGGGACAGCAACAAACTCAGCTGCCATCATGGGGACCTCATCTAACACAGGGACCAGCACTGGGACATCACCAAACTCAGCGGCCACCACCGGAACCTCACCTAACTCAGGGACCAGCACTGAGACATCACTGAACTCAGCGGCCATCACGGGGACCTCACCTAACACAGGGACCAGCACTGGGACTTCACCTAACACAGGGACTAGCACTGAGACCTAACCTAACGCAGGGACCAGCACTGGGACATCACCAAACTCAGCATCCCAGTGATGTCCCAGTGCTGGTCCCTGTGTTAGGTGAGGTCCAAGTGCTTTTCCATGTGTTAGGTGAGGTCCCAGTGCCGGTCCCTGGGTTAGGTGAGGTCACCGTAGCTGAGTTTGGTAATGTCCCAGTGCCGGTCCCTGGGTTAGGTGAGGTCTCAGTGCTGGTCCCTGTGTTAGGTGAGGTCACCGTAGCTGAGTTTGGTAATGTCCCAGTGCCGGTCCCTGGGTTAGGTGAGGTCTCAGTGCTGGTCCCTGTGTTAGGTGAGGTCACCGTAGCTGAGTTTGGTAATGTCCCAGTGCCGGTCCCTGGGTTAGGTGAGGTCTCAGTGCTGGTCCCTGTGTTAGGTGAGGTCACCGTAGCTGAGTTTGGTAATGTCCCAGTGCCGGTCCCTGGGTTAGGTGAGGTCTCAGTGCTGGTCCCTGTGTTAGGTGAGGTCACCGTAGCTGAGTTTGGTAATGTCCCAGTGCCGGTCCCTGGGTTAGGTGAGGTCCCAGTGCTGGTCCCTGTGTTAGGTGAGGTCACCGTAGCTGAGTTTGGTAATGTCCCAGTGCCGGTCCCTGGGTTAGGTGAGGTCTCAGTGCTGGTCCCTGTGTTAGGTGAGGTCACCGTAGCTTAGTTTGGTGATGTCCCAGTGCTGGTTCCTGTGTTAAGTGAGGTCCCCGTTGTGTCCGCTGAGTTTGGTGATGTCCCAGTGCTGGTCACTGTGTTAGGTGAGGTCCCCGTGGGGCCGCTGAATTTGGTGAGGTCCCAGTGCTGTTCCCTGTGTTAGGTGAGGTCCCAGTGCTGGTCACTGTGCTAGGTTAGGTTTCCGTGGTGGCCGCTGAGTTTGGTGATGTCCCCGTGCTGTTCCCTGTGTTAGGTGACGACAGTTTACCATGATGGTGTAGTGGACATCAGTTTCTCATGCTGGCGTAGTGTGACGACAGTTTACCATGATGGTGTAGTGTGACATCAGTTTCTCATGCTGGCGCAGTGTGACGACAGTTTACCATGATGGTGTAGTGTGACATCAGTTTCTCATGCTGGCGTAGTGTGACGACAGTTTACCATGATGGTGTAGTGGACATCAGTTTCTCATGCTGGCGCAGTGTGACGACAGTTTACCATGATGGTGTAGTGTGACATCAGTTTCTCATGCTGGCGCAGTGTGACGACAGTT
>SDVV010020398.1:0-13329 GCA_016164225.1 Gammarus roeselii
TATATTGGACACTGTAATTATTTTTCCATGTTAGAGCAGTGTTATATATTTTTTCTAAATGCATAAATTTTCACGCACAGACCAACGCACTATCATCCGTATCAGGGCAGTCCGATGCCCAGTTTTCGCCCAAACTACCAGCGTCATCCTCAACATGCATTTCACTGGCCGCAACCTCGACAACCGTGGCAGAGACCACCGATGAACGCACAAGCATACCTGCAACAGACTCGACTTTATCATCCATCAGGAGCCTTTTACCAAGTCGGGCATGTACAAAGGTTAGTGTTTATTTTTTTATTTGATAAATTATTTCGTCTTTCCTTATCATCTTCACCATAGGTTGTCTGGTACGTTAGGGGCCTGTCTTCCAAGATTAGCTCAAGTGAGGGAATAAGCTATAGCATCGTAGCCTCTTGACTCAGGAAGTCAGGGCTTAGTACAATTCTAGACTTGTGCAGATTGATTTAACGGCTCCAAGCGATATACTCGTTAAATCCTATTTTTCTTTAAAAGTCACATTCAAAACATTAAACGTTGGTAGAGTCGTTGACCCAAAATTTCCAGCTTCAATGTATGCAAGACTAATCATCAACTTACTGATCTTGTTTAGGAGTACTCTCGACGGTAAGCTGATAATGTATCCACCGCCTCAGCGGTACCTTACCGATGCAGGCAAACAGGTTACAACATGTGCCTTACACTAATGTATAAAAGGGCGTGTGCTACAGCTAAGACATTATTTGTGCTCCTGATCTCGTCGACGAAACACCTTCCTCGAAAATGTAAGTATCGTGTCTTTATTTCAGTTTTAAAGATATCTTTGTTATTTGTGTATTGTTTTAAGCGTCAGTTATTTATTAATCTACAATGTAGTGTTTTTATTCTTGTAGGATGAATCAAAACGATATGGTAATAGCAGATGCGCCATTGTTGGAGGATGCAGGGAGTGTCCCATGCCCTAGCGCAAGCCTCGCAATGTCCGTAAGCCCTAGCGTATGCGTCGCAATGTTCGCATGTCCTAGCGTAAGCTCGCAATTCGATTGCACCTCCCGTCCGGAACAATGCGGAGTTCAGTCTACTGCTCCGGAACTACCCGGAGTTCAGGCTACTGTTGGTATGGGTCCATTCGTCGCTCAGTCTACTGATGGTTAGCGATGTCTCCTGTTGACCCGTCTACTGATGATCCATTCGTCGCTCAGTCTACTGCTCCTGAACTACCCGGAGTTCAGTCTACTGCTGCTTTGGTAGCGTCTCCTGTTGGACATTCCATCACTACCGATGATTCGGGTGAGGCTATATTTCACCCACCTTCCTCTGTAGATATTTTGGATCACCTTTTCGTAACATCGAGTTTTACCCCAATCACTGAACATGTCAACGTATCGTCCATGATAACATTGGGATGTAAAGAATTAGTGAAACATATTGAAACTAAATTAGGAACACTCCAAAGACTCCAAGGCACCGTGAGGGTTAAAATGGGGAAAACAATGGAGGAGGCATCTACAGATGACAAGGACTGGGTATTAAACACAAAAGCGATCCAGCTGACAAAAACATTTTGCTATCTGAGTTGATTCAAGATCTCGGGTTAGATCTATAAAATAAATTAGAAATACAGGAGCATCAAGGTAGTGGTTGGAGTATTAATACAGTAACCGCTGTTGAGTTGAAATTCTACAAGACAGGGGCTAAAAGAACAAAACGAATGGGGGATTATGTTCCTTGGCCCAAAAATTGTCCAGGCCGGCATCATATTGTCAATATCAAGACGATAAACAACAATTGTGAACTGACCAACATGATTGCCCATTTCCACTTGAAGCAGCATACAAATCTCTCTCAAAAAAGACGTGAATCAGAGTTAACATACCTCCCGCACAAAAACGCTTATTTCAACTTCCCTTAACATACATTGAACACACCCATGGCTTTAGAAGATTTACCAAATATAGAAAGAGTATGTAAAGTTAACATTAGACTGTATCAGCTCACAAAAGATAAGGAAGGTTATTGTCAGGTCAGTGTATACAGGGGCAGTTTAGAGGCCAGTGAGGAGCGCACGATCCATCTTGTGCAAACTTAGATGCTAATCATGTCGCTCTCATTCCATGTTTCTCTATATTTATGCGAACATTTAGGAATATAGGAATGAAAAATCACTTGTCCTGTCTTTTCTGCATGCAGGGCATGCACGAGACCAAAAAAGCTGGACACATAAAATTGTGTTTGTCCACTACAGGCTTGCAAAACATCAGTATGCCTGAAGAAAGCGAAATGCATCAATTCTCAGCCATGCACGTAACAATGAAACTCTGTGATGTTTGTTATTATGACTGTGAATCTGTGCTAGAGCCCACCCAAGAGGGAAAACATATAGTTAACATACACAAGTTGTGCATGTTTAGCTATACTCTTGTGGATAAAGATGGGGAAATTGTAAAGCACAAAGTAGTCGATTCGACTACAGTTCCTCTTGAGGAGATGGAGACACACCTTGTCAAGAATATGTGGCTTGCAAACACCGTCCTCAGCGAACAAGACGTAAAAAATTATTGCAAAAGCAAAACATGTGAATGCTGCGGAGACGCTTTTGGATAAAATGGTGAAAGACGAGTTCGCCACCATAATCATTACGTGGAGGGGGTCTTCGGACCCAACAAAGAGGTAATAATAGGAAATCACTTGGCCGCATTATGCCTTAATTGTAACTTCAGAATAGCGGAAAAACTCAGGTTCATGCCATGCAATCCTTTCATTCTGAGAGGATTGGACGACAAAAACTTTTCCACCATAAACGTTTTGCCAAAACAATCAGATAAAATGTTCAGCATCTCTGTCTCCTTGAACGATGCCACTAGCAAGTACGGTGTCAAGTTCATCGACTCGTTCTCGTTCCTCAACTCAAGTTTAGACAGTCTTGCCAAAAATCTTAAAGATAGTGGCCATGACATGTCGCTCCTCAAATCCCATCTCACAAGTCTCGGTTACAGTGACAAGGTTCTAGACCTCGCCACTCAAAAAGGACATTGCTGCTACAAAGCCATCACATCGGACTCTGTGCTAGACCAAACTGATATCCCGTCGCAACCAGCCTTCTACAGTCAATTTCGAGACAAAGGAATATCGGACTCTGATAATGCTGAAGTGATCGAAATGTGACATGCAGCAAACTGTAAGACATTGCATGACTGCATGATCATTTACCTGCTCATAAACACGCTGCTACTGGCCGAAGTCTTCCAAAAGTTTAGAGAGACCATGACATGCGACTACCCCCTGGATCCCATCCATTTTGTGAGTGTCCCTGGCTTTGCAATGCAAGCCGCCCTCATCATTGGCGAAATCCTCGAGCTCACACCGGAAGAAATTCAAGAATTCGACTTGGTAAACACAGACTGTTCTAGCGAGTATACGTACATTGTCTGCGCTGATGCCCAAGTCAGCGAGGAAGTTGCATGGAAAATAGATGAGCTACCGATACTGCTACATCACAAAGAGGTTACCTTGGACGATGTTATACCCTTCACAAAAAATCTCTTGGCTGGCTCGGAACATCTCAAAAACCGGAAACGAGCAGATCAAAAGCTGGTTGCTAGTCATCTACCTCAAACTGACTACCTTGTGGCCATGGAACTTCTTCAAGTACTTCTCAGGCAAGGGCTGGAAGTCACTAAGGTTCATCGAATAATTCGCATAAAACAAGAGCCCGTCTTCAAGTCATTCATCATGAAAAATATCCAGAAACGTCAGGAGTTTACGAACGCCTTTGAAAAGTCTCTGTATAAGCTTTTATCCAATGTCATTTACGGAAAATTACTTTTCAACCCGCTCAACAGAAGTCTAAAGGCAAAGGTCGTGTGCACCCCAACGAGTTCTGAAAATATGCTGCCAACCCCCTCCTGAAAAACTGCTACGCCATCGGTCCGAAACAGTCATCGTAATCCTTAAGCAAAAAAATATCCGAATTGCTTATCCACTGCAAGTTGGATTCTATAGGCTTGAAAAAGCTGAAGCAAAAGTCTACAGCTTCTTCTATGACGCACTGAAGCCACGCTACGATGACAACGTCTCGCTCATCTACTTGGACACAGATTCCTTGCTGATCCAGTTCAAAGATGTGGCCAACATTGAGGCGGAAATGCGGCAAGCTCCCCTGGCTGAATACATGGACTTCTCCAACTACCCCAAAAATCATTCTTTGTTCAATGAATCCAAGAAAGGACAGCTCGGGCTACTGAAAAGCGAAACAGTCGATGATTACCCGAAAAAAAATCATCTGCTTACAACACAAGTGTTACAGCATGTTGCTCGAGTCCGTCGCCACAAAATCGGCTGCTAAAGGTGGCAATTTCCAGACACAAGCCAAAATCAAACATGAACAATACAGAAACTTACATAACCAGAAAACATACACACATTTTGAGATCATACACAACATTTGCGCGCAAGCATGTCAGCTCCAAACTGTACGCACAATTAAAAACTGCCTCAGTAAGTTTGAAAATAAACTTTACTATCTCGACGCGTGTACAACTCTTGCCTATGGATACCCATACATTCCCAAAAAATCCGTTGAAAATAAACCTATAGTCACTAAAAAGAGGAAGCGATGTGACTTGGCTAATGATGTCGATGAAGAAATGGATTTCACATGGAAGAGACGCAAACCGGGCAAGACCGTCTTTGGCGAATACACTCGCGATGAAACCAGCTCCACGTCTTCAGGATTTCTTCTCTAAATACTCCTTGTTTGTAAATATGTAAATAAAATAAAAATATATAAAGTTGTTTGATTGACCTAGTAATAAGGGTATATATTGATGTCTACAAGCGGTTTGTTGTCAGTACGACGAAGGACCCAGTGCAGGATGCAGGAACCGGAGGACTTATTTGTCTATGTATCATCGCTAGGCAGTAGCCAATTGTACCAAAACGACACGTCTTCATGTTTTACTAACAATTTTTATCCAGGAATACAGCTTCAGGGAGAGTGGAGCGTAGGACTTGTAGAAGTATTCTATAAAGACTGGTTCAAGATAAAAAAGCATGATATACATTCCAACATTGTTCTCTACATAGACTATTTGAATGCTGAAAATGAACGAATCGGGCATGAAAAAGCATTGTTTATTCCTAGCGAGAATATCTCAGGCAATACATTGGAAGATTACATCTCCGAGCTAGAAATCAATATCAGAAAAAGTCTGTTTAGGAAACAAGTCGTTAGAGATGAAGGAAAATTGTTTGAATATGATAAGGTCACACGACGCATAAAGTTCAATACCTTTATTCTACAAAACATTTTGCAACACAAATATACTGAAGCTACGGTCAATTGGTACTTTGTCGGAGATAAATCGGCTGATTTAATGCGCGGAGCGATGTGTAAATATAATGTCGGTGAAGGTGGCGTAAGCGGAAAAATGTCCTTATGAACGATAATGTACGCTACATTAACGTATACTCTGATATAATTTCACGCAGTTTTTTGGGCGACAAGCAAGTCAATATTCTGGATGTTTTTCTTATTAATAATTTACACGCGCCCATGTCAAATATAAAAAATTACAACGTAGTCATATTGGTTCCATTTCCATCGATCTACGAGATGGTGTTGGCGGTAACATCCCGTTCAAGGATGGTGGATCGAGCCTATGCGTATTGCATTTTAAAAGAAGCTAGAGCCTAATAAATATAACGCTGGGTATAAAATAGGTCATTTGGTATCTAGCAATCATGAGGGTGGTATATGCATATCCGTCGTACAAACAATACGAAGTTTTATTCGCGAGACGTGACAAAATACACGGTGGAAGTTAACATGATATTGACAGATTCGCAAGTCCAATATCGTACCAGAGGGGTAGCATATTCTTCTCAACCATAGCCAGTCTTGTAAGACGCACGTAGCCTTTTCAACGATAAACATTACTGCCTGCAGCTGCCGATATGGCTCGAAATATGGCACATGATTACTAGGAGCAGAAAGATGAGCGGAAATCAACCATGGAACATGGGATTGCTATACTCATGAATGTTGTAAAGAAAGACATGGTTTGAGGTAGGATCACAGGAAAAGTAACGAAAAATCATGAATCGAAGATGAACCACGGAAGAAAGATGGAGTCGTGTCGTCCATTACTTAATTACTAATAAATACCAGTGTTCATGTACCAATAACGTTAGTTTTGGGAAAGGTTCTATACCGACAACATGCTTGTTGGATCAGCTCTCAACAGGACGGCTAGAATCTCCTACGGAAAACTATGAAATGGGAGTGATTGATATGTTTCCCTCCATCAACAAGAAATATTTAATTGAATGGAGTATCGAATCGAAATTTGAAAGAAACTATCTAAGTACAAACAGTAGTCTGTATGATGGTAGAATTGCCGATTCCTTTATAGAATTTCATATTCCAGGATCGGATAATGAAATGGTCGACTTGAGCTTGTTAACTGCAGAAGTGAAAATCCGTGTTAGAAATGCAGATGGAAGCGCATTGGCCGCCGCTGCAAATGTTACACTTGTTGACGAATTCTTTCGTCGTATGTTCCAAAGTCATTCTCTATTCCTAAATGGTGTTCAGTGTGAAGGAAACAGTTATACAGGACTATTAAATAATCTCAATACCTATACATCTATGAAGAGCTCCGATCTAAATAATAAATAATTGAATATGGTGTATAAATAATTGCAAGCACCCATTCCAGATACCATCGTCGCAGCAAATTTTACTAATCAAAATGAAAATGAGACCTGGATTCAAGAAAGTGTACGTCATGGTATGCATATGATGGCACCATTAAACTTTGATGTGTCTGGTAGCAATAGTTATCTATGGGATAATGTCAGCGTAAATATACGTTTGGAGCTGGCAAAACCTAGAAACGTTCTTCTCACACATGACAATGAACAATACATCTATTTAGTTGATTCATGCAAATTATGGTGTAAAAAAATTGTACCATACCCTACAACATTGCTTGCTCTAAATAAAGCTCTTACAAAAAACAATGACATGATTGAATACATGTTCGACCGACCAATTGTCAAAACAATCGTGTTTCCTACCGGTCAAAACTCCATCTCTATTGATTCTCCCTTCAACGGGGTTGTTCCACATAAATTAACCCTGTTTCTCATTGATCAAGCTGCACATAACGGAGCATATGATCGCAATCCAAACTACTTCCAGCATAATGAGATTACAAACGTTATTGTCGATGTAAACGGAAACTGCGTGACCAACATTAGATCTTCGTTTCCCAGAGAGTGCGCCCAAGCATACCATTAAACTTTTTTGGCTCTAGGGAGGCGCAACAGCGCTCATCTCATCATAAGACAAAATTTCCATGCAGAAATAAGTTTATTTGTTATAGATACAAGACCCACCGACTCTGAAGATGTCAGCAACCTAGAAAAACGAGCAAACATACGTGTAACAGTGAATTGTGAAAATCCACCCACTACGAATAAGATCTTGTTCCTGGTAGGTTAAACACTAGGTGTCATCCAAATAAATTCGGCAAGGAGGGTATTCCCCAACTGTCTACAGTAATCATGGATAATAATCAAATTGAACATATATCCATGAGCGATCCAATTATGAAACGCGTCTATATAGGGTGTTTTGCGGAAAACAGAATGCTCATGCAACAAATGAATGGCTACATGATTGTTAACAGCGAAAGCGATCCTAATAAAATAAGTCATTGGATCCTAATATTCAAGAACGATAACAAATACTACTTTTTTGATTCGTTTGGGTTCTATCCAAAAATATATGGAGGAAATATAGCTTCGTTTTAAAGTATACATGCAAAAATATACCGTGTACTACAGAAACCAATCCAAAGTGATCTATCGTTGGTCTGTGGAGCTTACTGCATCTACTTTGCCTATTATCTACGTCAAAATATAGTAGTTAAAAAGATAATCGAGCGGTTCTCCAACAACGAACGACGTTAAAATGATATCAAGGTCGAAAAATTCATCATGAACGTGTCCGGAAATCAACATCCGTGCAAGAAGATGTGTGGAGTCCTAACCTTTGATACAGCTTGTAAATTGTTATGTAACTATAATTATCAATAAAAAATATATATTATAAATGTATGTTTGGCGATACCCCAAAAAACATTCATAGAACCCAGCATTGAAAATGCATATATGCAACATGACATTCAACGAAGTTGCAATACAATATACCCAAGCATTAAAATGCTATTACCCTTATGTAAATATATAACCTAATTACTAACTATAAACATATGTAAGCTATCCATCCATCCGGTTGCTAAAAACCAGATCCTTTGCGTCGCACTGCCTTCACCCGTTAGGCTCCGCCCACCTTCGCCTGCGAGTCAAAGGTTGCAGCATTGCGCTACCCTCCGCCCCTACCAACCCAAAAGGAACTCTAGAAAGCGGTTTTTGATGCGATACCTACTACTAGGGTGGGTACACAATTTAGAAGTACATACGAGGATGGGTACACAAGTTTACAATACATATGATGATGGGTCCGGAACTTATTGCGTTCATCACATCGTGTAACAGAGTGAATGAACCCGTGACTAACTGGTCGCGAACATCTCACTTTTAGTTTAGCATAAGCTACCAGCCTTCCCGAAACATGACGAGAAAGCGAAGAAATGTCCGTGTATATTTAAAGTACATAATAAATGTGTGCTCCATCTTCGTGACAAAGTATTGCGAACTGACAATATGTTTTTATAGCGTAGTTGGTTGATCATCTGCCTGATACGCTGGGTAGCAGAAGCTGTCAGGTTATGTTTGGGTGAGAGTTCGAGGGTTTCTGCCATATGCATGTGTGATATCGGCCGGGCATATTTAAGGCAACGATGTGCGAGGAGATCTCTGTCACTGTACGTAACATTAAATTACTCGCTTTTCGGAAATACGAAGGTAGTGATAACAAATCTCGTTGTATTTTTCACTATCGGGGTTAAAACAGAGCAGAAATTATGCGCTGAGAGGATAGGGCGGAAATAGTTCAATGGGGTCACTTTATCCAATGCTCATTTGTCCTCAAATACAAAGACAATTCATTTTACGGCCAGAACAATGCGAAGTCAAAGGAACAGAGCACTCAGAGGAGATATTGCAGGATTCGGCCACAGTGCAGCCGTGTTTGAATTAGCCGATACGTGGGTGGACAATGAACTGGTCCCTCCAATGCTCAAATTCCTCTCTATTGAATCTACCCAAATCAGTGATCATCTTTGATCATGGTCATCTGAGGCGCTGATCTTCAATCCAAGAAGACACGCGCCAATCCCGTCTCCTCTCGATAGACTCTCCGTTCTTTCACAACAATGCAACCCTTGCATGTGATTGACGACAATTATCCTGAAAGCTCTTAATATCACCACGGTGACTGTTGCTATGCAGACCCAAGCTCAAAAAAAAGAGATTGGTTTCTGTCCACCCACTATCAACCCTATTGAGTCTCTCCTTTTAAGTCAGAACTCAAGCGCATTTATCCAACTCTTTCCACCCATAGCAATCCAGGGTCGACCGTTGCAGCAACCCTCTATACCACATCACATCTTGTTCAACCCTCCCTCGCAACTATCTCCCATTGACCTTTTGGTCAATCTGACAGAGGTTACCGACACTCGTGACTGGGGTTGGGTGAGAACGATACAACTTAAACAGCACCAAAAACAACAACAACAGCAGTTTTATTACCTTGATCGTACTGGACGTAGTGGCGTGCCTCTGTGGAGATGGTGGTGTATTTTGCCATCACACTGTCGTCCATGAGCGCGCGGCCTCTGAACAGCGAGAAGCAGCCCGGGCTACACAGGACGCAGCCTATTACGTGTTCCGTAGCCTTTTGCAGCCAATGGCCGATAGCGTACTCGAACATCTGGTACCAGACCATCAACCCTGGCAAAGACAAAACAGGTTGTGAGTCATGGCATAGCTCATCAATAATCTAATATGTAAGTTTTTTTTCAGAATCGGCACAGCTCACTTGGTTACAGGATATTGCCGAGGGACAAAATACGTTTCTTTATCGGGATTTGAGAAAAAACTCCACTTCCCTCTAATCACCGAAGAACAGCAAAGTACACGAAAATTGACGGAATATGACTACTTAAGAGTATTTAAAGTCTACTATATGTGTTTTGTCTAAATGAATACAATCAAATTTATAAAAAAGTGTCACATAGAATGTATCTGAATTTAAATCTTGTAAAAATATAGCGAAGTTGCCAAATTGAATGGGATTTTATTCGAGAATTAATTTGTCACCTGAGCCGACTGGGTGAATGCGGCCGCAGGCGGCGCCCACGTTGCTGTTCTTCTTCATAAGGTCGACGAGAAGGCCAACGGCCTTGGGTGTGAAGTCGATGTCTCCGTCCAGAGCGAGAATCAGGGTGTTCTCGGCAATCACTTCCTTACGTTCGTAGGCGATTTCCTGGTCCATCAGCTTAAAACCAAGCAAGTAGTACATGTACATCACCTGGAGAAGAAGGCAATAAATTAATGTGTCGAGGATGTGGAGTTCTTCCACACTTTCATGGCCCTGAAGGATTCCAACACTCACCTGAATGAGTAGATTTAGACCGTATAAATCAGGGTCTGTAGATTATCCCTCTTGCCCGCGATGGCTCTAAAAGTTTTTCTACTCGCATGATTTTCTGTTTCTGCCTCTTCCCTCCTTACCTGAATTTTGATTTTCATTTCTAATGCTATTAGTGTTTTTCTCTTTCACCTTCCTCTCGAGTGGTTTCCTTCTCACCTGACTCCATCGCTTCTTGTGCCTAATTTTATCCTTGTTTTTGAGATGTGCGATGACTTTTGTCTTGCCAGGAAGTGTCCAGACCAGACGTCCACCGTAGGGGGTGGGGATCCTCTTAGGAGGGCGGAGCCGTATGATAGTCTGATGGATGTGGCTGGCGGCCTCGTCCATTCGTTCAACAAGAAGCTTCACGAACGAGTTCACCACGTAATCGTCGGAATTGTTTGTCTTGGCCCGGGCAAAGGCGTCGTCGAAGAAGATGTGGGCTGGAAAATATTCAAAATAGATTTATTTTAAACTTCTTTCTTTTTGCAACACAATCATTTCCTCTCCTTCTCCATCCACTGAAGACGAATTGGAGAAGAATCCGACTATAAATGAATAGAAAGATTTTTCCCGCTCCACCGTTACTCACCAGTAGAAGAAAATTCCTTTAATTTTTATAGCTGTATACTAACAAATAATAGTGAGTTACTCACTGAGTCGTTTTCATCAGGAAACACTCACTTTCGAAGTCATAATAGTCGTTGTCCACGATCTTGAGATACTTCATGGTGATCTTCCTCGCCGATTGATCCTCGTCCATCCGCATGATACTCTTCAGAAACTCCATCATTTCTTCGCTGTTCTCGTGCCACATGGTGGCACAAGCGTAGATCCGGGTTATAGAGTCAGACTTTCGGACAGCATTGTCAGACACGTCGGGGCTGGAGATGTTTTCGTAAAATAACTGCAGAAGGAACATAAAACAGCTAGTTGATGTAACATGGGAGTTCAGTGGTTAGAATTCCTTGTGTTGTTGTATCTCATCGTCCTATACCCATATTGACGGTCCCGAAGTCACCAAAAGACCACTTCATGTTTCGATCACACATTGATAGGAAACGTGTCAAGTGTTCCCTAGAAATGATTGGTCTAAGCCTATGCCGGAGACATTTTGGTGTACAGCATTCAGACATTTGACTTCAGGGTTCACCGAATAACATACATAAAGAAAGGTGCATCTTTCCTTAACTATATTCATGAGATCACAGAAGTTAATGGCGAACAATATTAAATACAAATGCAAATAGAGCGTCTGACTTGAAATATATGTTTCATTCCGTTCAGTTGAAATAAACTCACGTGAGATTGTTCATCTGACATTGAAGTTACTTCGTCTGAATTAACGTCCTCCTCATCATCCCTCCTTCTGTTCAGAGCCAAGCTCTGGTCAATGACAAAAGCGTTGTACATCGGCGTCACGAACAGCTTCTCACTGGAGGCCAGCCGCTCGCATTTAGGGAGCCAGATGTGGAGGGTGATCCATGTTTGGGAGAGCAGCCACAGCAGCCAAACCCAGGCATACTAGATGAGGAGGATGAGACAGAAAACTTTTTGGCTACACATATTCATATAATATTTAGATCTTATAGTTGCAAACGGTTACCTCATTTGTTGTTACGGAATGCGCTGATTTCAGTTTCAGTCGGTTTCAGGACATGGTCCAAGGAAAGTTACTTAAAGTCACCTAATTCAAAATTATATGAATTTGAAGTATATTTTCTGGAGTCGATCTTGGTCGTCTACTTACGTCATACTTAAGGAAGTCAGTGAGTATGGTTCCGTTCTTGCTCTCCCAGAAGAGGTAGCCCGGCATGAAGTCGAAGGCGCATACATCCTCGGCCCTCAGACCGCAGAAGGTGATCAGCAGCGCGATGGATACCGGCACAGTCAGGTTAACGGGAAAAGCGAAACTGAAGCCCTGGATACAGATCTTGCACGCGAACTTCCCTGTTGATCAGAGAGGGGCAGAACTTTTAGCAGACGAGCATATTACTTAGTCGTGTTTCAAAAAAAAAAAAGACTAAGCTGATCTTACAGCAAAATTTGGTGAGGGTAGAGGGACAACATTTACCTGGAAAGGGATTTACTAGGCATTGTAGAACAGAAACACTCCCAATCAGTGAGATTTCGCCCACAAACTTGGCTGTCGAGGATAGTGTCCGAACCTATACATAGCAAGGAAGATCGAAAACTCTATAAGAGTTTAAACTATGAAATTATCAGATGCTTCGCGAAGAAAACAATCAGTCACGAAAGACTATTGACAACGTGACAAAGGAGAGCCGCTGAGAGAGAGCCGTGAAGATGAAGAGGCGTTGCAGGAGAGCCGTGAAGATGAAGAGCTGTTGCAGGAGAGCCGTGAAGATGAAGAGCTGTTGCAGGAGAGCCGTGAATATAGAGAGCCGTTGCAGGAGAGCCGTGATGATGGAGAGCTGTTGAAGAAGAGCAGTGATGATGGAGAGGCGTTGAAGAAGAGCAATGATGATGGAGAGCTGTAGAAGAAGAGCAGTGATGATGGAGAGGTGTTGAAGAAGAGCTGTGATGATGGAGAGCCGTGAAGATGGAGAGCCGTGATGTTGGAGAGCCGTGAAGATGGAGAGCCGTGATGATAGAGAGCCGTGATGAGGAAGAGCCGTGATGATGGAGAGCCATGATGATGGAGAGCCGTGATGATGGAGAGCCGTGATGATGGAGAGCCGTGATGATGGAGAGCCGTGATGATG
>SDVV010020399.1:0-13328 GCA_016164225.1 Gammarus roeselii
GGCTACTACTCCACTGCATGGTCACCTCTCACAACAGTGTGGCTACTACTCCACTGCATGGTCACCTCTCACAACAGTGTGGCTACTACTCCACTGCATGGTCACCTCTCACAACAGTGTGGCTACTACTCCACTGCATGGTCACCTCTCACAACAGTGTGGCTACTACTCCACTGCATGGTCACCTCTCACAACAGTGTGGCTACTACTCCACTGCATGGTCACCTCTCACAACAGTGTGGCTACTACTCCACTGCATGGTCACCTCTCACAACAGTGTGGCTACTACTCCACTGCATGGTCACCTCTCACAACAGTGTGGCTACTACTCCACTGCATGGTCACCTCTCACAACAGTGAGGCTACTACTCCACTGCATGGTCACCTCTCACAACAGTGTGGCTACTACTCCACTGCATGGTCACCTCTCACAACAGTGTGGCTACTACTCCACTGCATGGTCACCTCGTACAACAGTGAGGCTACTACTCCACTGCACGGTCACCTCGTACAACAGTGAGGCTACTACTCCACTGCACGGTCACCTCTTACAACAGTGAGGCTATTACTCCACTGCACGGTCACCTCGTACGTCAGTGTGGCTACTACTCCACTGCACGGTCACCTCGTGCAAGTGTGTGGCTACTACTCCACTGCACGGTCACCTCGTGCAACTGTGTGGCTACTACTCCACTGCACGGTCACCTCGTGCAACTGTGTGGCTACTACCTCCACTACACGGTCACCTCGTGCAACTGTGTGGCTACTACCTCCACTGCACGGTCACCTCGTGCAACTGTGTGGCTACTACCTCCACTGCACAGGTACTTCCTACTACAGTGTGACTGCTACGCCATTACACATTCACCACGGTCACTTTGAAACATTAGTGTGAAAACGTCAGCACTGCT
The DNA here is from genome assembly GCA_016164225.1 of Gammarus roeselii. Classification (NCBI taxonomy): domain Eukaryota; kingdom Metazoa; phylum Arthropoda; class Malacostraca; order Amphipoda; family Gammaridae; genus Gammarus; species Gammarus roeselii. Next base: position 912 of record SDVV010020399.1, read on the forward strand.
CGGTCACTTCCAATAAAAGTACTGAAACTGTACCCTTTAAACGATCGTCACCTGCAAAACTGTGGCTTCTCCCCCATTGCACGGTCACCTCTCCTCAAGAGCATTGCATCACAAGGTCTGCTTGAAATATTGCCAACCCTTTGACTATCCCTGATTGTAACATTGTCATCAGATCACAAGCTGCTGCTGACTAATCTACATGCGTTCAAGTTCGTTTCGGCATGTTAAAGAGGAATTCACGGGCCTCTTTTATCCTTAGTTACATTTCTTCCAGCATTATTAGGTATGTGGCTCAGTGATAGATTTCAATTCTCTTTCGTTACTTTATGTTGATAATTATCCGAAATTGTATGTAACTCCGTTCAATAAAAAACTACGTTGCAAAAGAACTGCGTTCAATCTGAATAGCACTTAACAAATAGCAAACAGACTATCAATACAAATTGTTTGAAGCTCTGTTTCATATGTAAAGTGAAATCGACAGCAAACCGTCGGTTGGTGCTTTGCAGTTGCCACAATTTTGCCGGTAACCTTCTTTCAATAACACATAAAGCCACGTGTTCACTTCAAGACCGACATCAAAATCCACACCGTTTCTGATGGAAATTCGCGATATCGTGCAATCAGATCAAGTGCTGAACCCCTACAATATATTCCCAGCTAAATAAATATTATTAGGAAGAAATATAAACGAAGGGAACTGTGACGCAAAACTAAGAATTCTCCTTCCTATACTATTATGAGAAAAGGTACCAAGTATGAGAGACCACAAATACTGGCCTTGTAACAATATTCACCAAGTACTCGTGCTTACGTCAATCTTGACTATACTAACCACTTCCTCGTGCGTAGGTGAGCGTCGCTCTCTCCAGACCACCAAGACACAACTGCAGGTGACACTAATGACCAACGCTAAATATGAAGCAGGATAAGATCTCCTTACGCGGGCTCACGTTGACCTGTGGTCTAGCACGGCGTTACAGCAGCTTACTGATGTAGCGATTAAACGGGATAATGAGCAGGTATGCCTCATCCATGTCATCGAATGAACAATAATTAGTAATTCTAAATGGCCAGACACAACAAGTGGTCAGTCTTTCATAGGTACGTGTGTTTGTTGATGTAATCTATTATCCAAATTATTCATAACTACTAAGATCCCATTCCAAGTGGTTTTTGTAAGCATAAATTATAGTCGTAAACCAAACATATTTGATTATTCGAAACGACCAGCCCGTGACTGATAATCCTCCAACTCAGAGACTGTTGCGTTGGCAGGCTGTCGCTATCCTGGAGACGTCAACTCAACGCCAGCTGCGACCGTCTGTTGAAGCAAGGCAGCGGGGCTGCATCCAATGTCGTTCGAATTATTAGAAAATAAGTAGTATAATAGAAAAGCGCTATTTCAAACGTATTGTTGTAATAGTGTCTGCCCTTTATAATACTAGGTATGATAATACTAGGTTTTTAATACTAGGTTTTTCATACTTGGTTTTTCATAAAGCCATTTATGATAGATTCGTGTCTGTTTTTCATTTCATTCACAGTAGATTCGTGTCTTTTTATAATGCCATTTATGATAGATTCGTGTCTGTTTTTCACTAAGCTATTTATGATAGATTCGTGGTTGTTTTCCAATGTCATTCACGGTAGATTCGTGTTGTTTTTTTCATAATGCTATGTATGATAGATTTGTGTCTGTTTCTCATAATGCCATTCATGATAGATTCGTGTCTGTTTTTCATAAAGCCATTTATTATTGATTCGTGACTGTTTTTCATGTCATTCACAATAGATTCATTTTTTTTCATAACGCCATTTATGATAGATTCGTGTCTATTTTCCATGATGTCGTTTATGGTAGATTCGTTTTTTTCATAATGTCATTTATGGTCGATTCGTGTGTTTTTCATACTGCTATTTATAGTAGATTCGTGTCTGCTTTTCATACTGCCAGTTATGGTAGATTCGTGTCTGTTTTTCATAATGCCATTTATGATAGAATCGTGTGTGTTTTTAAATAATGCCATTTATGATAGAGTCGTGTCTGTTTTTCATGATGCCATTTATGGTCGATTAGTGTCTGTTTTTCATTTGCCATTTATGATAGATTTATGTTTTGTTTTTCAAAATTCAATGTTTTAAATATGGTGGTATGTGTCCGTCCTTCATAATACTATTTATGATAGCTTAGTGTCTGTTCTTCATGATGCAATGTGTGAAGCTGTCCTTCGCAATATTGTCAGTTCTTTGCCAGTAACATACTTGCAACAACTTCGAAGTCCTTATTATAAATGTAATTAAGTTAAATTTGATATATTTATTTGTTTAGGAAAATTATTTATTGTCAAGGCAACTGATATCCTCCAGGCCCCAATGCCGTGGGACAGATCTCATTGTAGACAAAATATCAATTGAGGTTTGCAAAACTAAGAAAAACAAGAACAGATCATCATCATCCGATGTCATTTTTTCCCATCAAGCCAAAGCCCTTAGGCAGTACATTGTAATGGTTTATACTTGCTTTGTTGCTGAGAGCGGGATATAATAATCCAGAAGGAGTGTCAGCCTTGAAGCTAGCGTCCCAAATGGGGAAATTCAATCGTCGATCGTCGTCAGCCACGGCTACATGATGTTTCTTACTCCTGTTCGGCCCGTGAGGGCTTAAAGACTTTGAACATCATATTTCGCTTATGTAGAAAGCATAACACCGAGAGAATCAGCAATCGTCAGCGCTGCAAAGGGTGAGAGGCGTTAAATCTGGTCTTCCCCTTAGCATAACAACGAGAGAATCAGCAATCGTCCGCACTGCAAAGGGTGAGAGGCGTTAAATCTGGTCTTCCCCTTAGCATAACACCGAGAGAATCAGCAATCGTCCGCGCTGCAAAGGGTGAGAGGCGTTAAATCTGGTCTCCCCCTTATGAGAAACCGTCGTTTGATGAAAAAAAAAATACAAACTAACCCGGACGTGTGGACTGACTACGCCTTCGTAACCACACTTGCATGGCGTGAGGTGAAGCGTCTGAACAGTTGTGATCATGATACCCTAGCACTCGAGCAGCTCAGTAACAGTCGTGTGGGCTACGTCAGACTTCCGTTCAGTCATCTAAAACAACAACAGCACGTGACAGTACGATCTAAATGAAGGGAATATAAAGTGGAGTGGGTGATCGACGTTACAACCTCAAAAGAAGCACAATGAAGCAAAGTCACGCGTGACGGTACGATCTAAATGAAGGGAATATAAAGTGGAGTGGGTGATCGACGTTACTACCTCAAAAGAAGCACAATGAAGCAAAGTCACGCGTGACGGTACGATTTTAATTGAAGGGAATATAAAGTGGAGTGAGTGGTCGACGTTACCACCTCAAAAGAAGCACAATGAAGCAAAGTCACCCGCAAAACACAAAACATTGTAAATAGCATTCAATACTAGTGGAACATGTTTAGTCCGACCCTAGCAGGACGAAGGACGACACTCGAGTAAAGGAAGTGAAGTGATGTCATCACAGCGCATAAAAGAGGAAGGATATGCATCGAAATTGGGCCACCATACGTAGTGGCGCCGCCCGTTGGTGTTGAATGCCACGTGGAGCCTAATCATCGACCAGCGTGGCGAGGGCAGAATAATCTCAATCCCTGTTTGATTAGTCAGGTAAGAACTATCCGAACAAAATATTTTGTCGGAAAGCTATACGCGAACACCTATCAGCAACATATTGTGTGCCTTGACTGTACCATGTATTGAGATAAAGCATCTTACCCCGAAATTTGCCGTTGTGGGATGAGTCAGACGTCGAGATTTATTTGACGTCATTTAGGGAAGTTGATGCTGAGTGGCAATCAGTGACTGGGAGTTGTTAAGCTGGTAATTTGAGTATTGTGTATTGCTAGGATAAAAGTTATACAAGCTTTGTATAACAGCAACCTTGCCAAAAAGTCCGACTTTCTTAGGTGGAATTATGTGGAGTTATGATCATTCAGATTGAATATGGCACGAAGATGTACTGTGATTTAATCCCAGTATCATTCACAATCACATCCTCAACTCGGATAATTTGATAATGTTAGGACATTTCCAATGCCCCTGGACGATAGGCTCAGGTTAATGTTAATGATAGTTCCAGTACCCTTCACTGAGAGGCTCGATTTAATGTCAATGATAATTCCAGTGCCCCTTAATGAAAGGCTCGATTTAATGTCAAAGATAGTTCCAGTACCCCTTAATGAGAGACTCGATTTGATGTCAATGATAGTTCTAGTGCCCCTTAATGAAAGGATCGATTCAATATCAGATATAGTTCCAGTACCCCTTAATGAAAGGCTCAATTTAATATTAATGATAGTTCTTGTACCCCTAATGCAAGGCTCGATTTAATGTCAATGATAGTTCCAGTACCCTTTAATGAAAGGCTCGCTTTAATGTCAATGACAGTTCCAGTACCCCTTAATGAAAGGCTCGATTTAATGTCATAGATAGTTCCAGTACCCCTTAATGAAAGGCTCAATTTAATGTCAATGATGGTTCCATTGCACCTTAATGAAAGGCTCAAAATACGGTCAAAGATAGTTCCAGTACTCCTTAATGAAAGGCTCGATTTAATGTCAATGATAGTTCCAGTGCCCCTTAATGAAAGGCTCGATTTAATGAGAAAGATAGTTCCTGTACCCCTTAATGAAAGGCTCAATTTAATGTCGATGATAGTTCCAGAACCCCTTAATAAAAGGCTGGATTTAATGTCAAGATAGTTCCAATACCCCTTAATGAAAAGCTCGATTTAATGTCAATGATAGTTCCAGTGCCCCTTAAAGAAAGGCTCGATTTATTGTCGAAGATAGATCCAGTACCCCTTAATGAAAGGCTCAATTTAATGTTAATGATAGTTCCAGGACATCTTAATGAAAGGCTTGATTTGATGTCAATGATAGTTCCAGTGCCCCTTAATAAAAGGCTCGATTTAATGTCAAATATAGTTCCAGTACCCCTTAATGAAAGGCCCGATTTAATGTCAATGATAGTTTCAGTACCCCTTAATGAAAGGCTCGATTTAATGTCAAAGATAGTTCCAGTACCCCTTAATGAGAGGCTCAATTTAATGTCAATGATAACTCCAGTGCCCCTTAATGAAAGGCTCGAAATACGGTCAAAGATAGTTCCAGTACCCCTTAATGAAAGGCTCGATTTAATGTCAATGATAGTTCCAGTGCCCCTTAATGAAAGGCTCGATTTATTGTGAAAGATGGTTCCAGTACCCTATAATGAAAGGCTCAATTTAATGTTGATGATAGTTCCAGAATCCATAAATGAAAGGCTCGATTTAATGTCAAAGATAGTTCCAGTACCCCTTAATGAAATGCTCGATTTTATGTCAATGATAGTTCCAGCGCCACTTAATGAAAGACTCGATTTATTGTCTATGATAGTTCCAGTGCCCCCTAATGAAAGGCTCGATTTAATGTCAGTGATAGTTCCAGTGGCCCTTAATGAAAGGCTCGATTTAATGTCAAAGATAGTTTGAGTACCTCTTAATGAAAGGCTCGATTTAATGTCAATGATAGTTCCAGTGTCCCTTAATTAAAGGCTCGATTTAATGTCAATGATAGTTCCAGTGCCCCTTAATGCAAGGCTCGATTTAATGTCAATGATAGTTTCAGTACCTCTTAAAAGACTCGATTTAATGTCAATGATGGTTACAGTGCCCCTTTATGTAAGACTCAATTTAATGTCAATAAAAGTTTTAGTACCATTAATGAAAGGCTCGATTTAATGTCAATGACAGTTCCAGTACCCCTCAATGAAAGACTCGATTTAATGTCAATGATAGTTCCAATGCCAGTTAATGAAAGGCTCGATTTAATGTCAAAGATAGTTCCAGTACCCCTTAATGAGAGACTCGATTTAATGTCAATGATAGTTCTAGTGCCTCCTAATGAAAGGCTCGATTCAATATCAGATATAGTTCCAGTACCCCTTAATCAAAGGCTCAATTTAATATTAATGATAGTTCTTGTACCCCTAATGAAAGGCTCGATTTAATGTCAATGATAGTTCTAGTACCCTTTAATGAAAGGCTCGATTTAATGTCAATGATTGTCCCAGTACCCCTTAATGAAAGGCTCGATTTAATGTCAAAGATAGTTCCAGTACCCCTTAATGAAAGGCTCAATTTAATGTCAATGATGGTTCCAGTGCACCTTGATGAAAGGCTCGAAATACGGTCAAAGATAGTTCCAGTACCCCTTAATGAAAGGCTCGATTCAATGTCAATGACAAATCCAGTGCCCCTTAATGAAAGGCTCGATTTAATGAGAAAGATAGTTCCAGTACTCCATAGTGAAAGGCTCGATTTAATGTCAATGATAGTTCCAGTGCCCCTCAATGAAAGGCTCGATTTAATGTGGAAGATAGTTCCTGTACCCCTTAATGAAAGGCTCAATTTAATGTTGATGATAGTTCCAGAACCCCTTAATGAAAGGCTCGATTTAATGTCAAAGATAGTTCCAGTACCCCTTAATGAAAAGCTCGATTTAATGTCAATGATAGTTCCAGTGCCCTTTAATGAAAGGCCCGATTTATTGTCAAAGATAGATCCAGTACCCCTTAATGAAAGGCTCAATTTAATGTTAATGATAGTTCCAGGACATCTTAATGAAAGGCTCGATTTGATGTCAATGATAGTTCCAGTGCCCATTAATGAAAGGCTCGATTTAATGTCATAGATAGTTCCAGTACCCCTTAATGAAAGGCTCAATTCAATATTAATGATAGTTCTTGTACCCCTAATGAAAGCCTCAATTTAATGTCAATGATAGTTCCAGTACCCCTTAATGAAAGACTCGATTTAATGTCAATGATAGTTCCAGTGCCCCTTAATGGAAGGCTCGATTTGATGTCAATGATAGTTTCAGTACCTCTTAATAAAAGACTCGATTTAATGTCAATGATGGTTACAGTGCCCATTAATGTAAGGATCCATTGAATGTCAATGAAAGTTCTAGTATCCCTAATGAAAGGCTCGATTTAATGTCAATGATAGTTCCAGTACTTCTTAATGAAAGGCTCGATTTAATGTCAAAGATAGTTCCAGTACCTCTTAGTGAAAGGCTCGATTTAATGTCAAAGATAGTTCCTGTACCCCTTAATGAGAGGCTCGATTTAATGTCAATGATAGTTCCAGTGCCCCTTAATGAAAGGCTCGATTTAATGTCAAAGATAGTTCCAGTACCCTTAATGAAAGGCTCAATTTATTGTTAATCATAGTTCCAGTACCCCTTAATGAAAGGCTCAATATAATGATAATGATAGTTTCAGTACCCTGTAATGAAAGGCTCAATTTAATGTCGATGGTAGTTCCAGTACCCCTTAATGAAAAGCTCAATTTAATGTTAATGATAGTTTCAGTACCCCTGCACAACACACTCCAGTAATGTTAATTATGGCTCGAATGCTAAAGTACAAAGAGTCACCGTTAATGGTAATGTTTGTTCCAGTACCCCTAAACAATAGTTTCCAGTTAATATTAATGATAGTTCCAATACCTTGACAATAGTTCCAGTTAATGGTTATGATTGTTCTAATACCCCCGGACAATAGGTTCCGGTTAATGTACCCAGTACAGTTTTTTTGCATTCATTAAAACTGATGAGGCCGGAGTTAATCCAGTCGCCTCTTGAAAGGGCAGCGCACGGGGTGGAGGTCTGGATGGTTGTTTGGGTAGCCGAACACGGGGTGGAGGTCTGGATGGTTGTTTTGGTAGCCGAACACGGGGTGGAGGTCTGGATGGTTGTTTGGGTAGCCGAACATGGGGTGGAGATCTGGATGGTTGTTTGGGTAGCAGAACGCGGGGTTAAGGTCTGGATGGTTGTTTGGGTAGCCGAACACGGGGTGGAGGTCAGGATGGTTGTTTGGGTAGCCAAACACGGGGGGAGGTCTGGATGGTTGTTTGGATAGCCGAACACGGGGTGGAGGTCAGGATGGTTGATTGATTTGGGCCTCATTTCCACCAGAGCCTCAACGTGAGGTCAGGATGGTTGTTTGGGTAGCCGAACACGTGGTGGAGGTCTGGATGGTTGTTTGGGTACCCGAACACGGGGTGGAGGTCTGGATGGTTGTTTGGGTAGCCGAACACGGGGTGGAGGTCTGGATGATTGTTTGCTTAACCAAACACGGGGTGGAGGTCTGGATGGTTGTTTGGGTAGCCGAACACGGGGTGGAGGTCTGGATGGTTGTTTGGGTAGCCGAACACGGGGTGGAGGTCTGGATGGTTGTTTGGGTAGCCGAACACGGGGTGGAGGTCTGGATGGTTGTTTGGGTAGCCGAACACGGGGTGGAGGTCTGGATGGTTGTTTGGGTAGCCGAACACGGGGTGGAGGTCTGGACAGTTGTTTGGGTAGCCGAACACGGGGTGGAGGTCTGGATGGTTGTTTGGGTAGCCGAACACGGGGTGAAGGTCTGTTTGGTGGTTTGGGTATCCAAACATGGGGTGATGGTCTGGATGGCTGTTTGGGTGGTCAAACTCGGGGTGAAGGTCTGGATGGTTGCCTGGGTAGCCAAACACGAGGGGAAGGTCTGGATGGTTGTCTGAGTAGCCGAACTCGGGTGAAGGACTGGATAGTTTTTAGGGACAGCCTCATACCCCGTGCACATGTTTATTTCTAACACACAATGGCCCAATGACTCCATGCTTACATTAACCGAAGAAAAACAAAAATGAAGTTCAACCACTTGATTCTCGCATCCTTACTACTGGTTTTTAAGTGAGTGCATGTATGTTTAATTATTAAATTGAAATGATTTTTAACGGGATCTAATAGAAGAATACATATGTTCAAACGCTTACAATATTTCGTGTATAGCTGTGCTTTAATTGCGATGATGTTTTAAGGGCATTGCCACGAACTGATTAGGCGACACAAAAAAATAGTTGAAATTAATCGCCCATAACCCAAAACCTAAATGACGTAGAACGGTGAAAATCCCAAAAGGATATCTCCATTTGCTGTATTTGGTTTATAACAAGTCCCCGTAATGAACACCCTGCTGCTGAATGCATCGGCTAACCCGGTGTTGGGAAAATGTATTGTTACCTAAACATCCCGAACAGCGGAAGAGATTACTTCCCGAATAATTTGAATAAGGTATAGATAGTGTCACATATAATACTGTGAAAACCCTCTGTTTGACATATCCCTAGATAAAATAATCCAGAGTGGAAAGGTCAGGAGACCTCACTGGCCACGGGAAGTCAGATCGGGGTGAAATGATGATATTTCCTAATCGGTTAATCAGCCAAGCCATTGCAGGCAAAGGTGTGTGTGAAGCTGCACAACCTTAGTTGGAACCAAACAACAGGGTGAATGTCGACAAAGATTACATTATCAACCATTTCAATATATGCTTTGACCTTCACATTGTGTGCGTTTCCCTCATCGACATCTTCAAAAAGTATTACTCATAAGCTACATGGAAACTTGAGCGGCACCGAAGTGTCACCTTTGGTGAGTACAGCTGCTCCTCAAATCCCTAAACCAGTTATTGAGAATTTCATTTACAAAAGTTCTGCTTATTAATGAAGCCAATCAACTAAAGGTGAAGCTCATCGCTGGAAGTTGAGGTGTTCGCATCGAAAACACATGAATCAATTTTATTCCAGTCATTGTTTGAGAGCTGCTTTGATGCTTGCATTGCAGTTTTTATTTTCTTGTCTTGAATCAATATTTAGAATGCACCTGACAGACTCACTCTGATTCCAACCTCAGCAGCCAGTTTCTTTGCACCTCGTGATTGTTTTTCGGGGAGGATATCTTTCTATAGGGGGATAAGACGCTCTTAAAGGTGCACTAGGTTAGTTTTGCTAGGTTAACGTTAAACAATCTGTTAATACTTTTTCAGAAATCGCTCTGTAGAAAAAAAGTCGTGAAAAATAACCTAAGAAATCTAATTTTCACGACCAAGAAGAATTCAGTCAATTTGCCACGTGTCTGAATACGACCTCTGATCCAAGTAATTTAACGACCATGTGAATGAGCAAAATTTTTTATATTGTTGGGAAGCCAAACTATTGTATACCATCAATCACATGTTCTATGGAAGTTGACTAACTCACAGTGTAATAGTACTAGAACATGTTCACACAAGCAGAATGGCAAAATGTTCTTCTTCTTCAAAACGCTGGTCAATCGTGCGAATTTCTTCATTTGGTAATTGTTAATAAGCTCCAGAAATTATATAAGACTATTTTGACGCTTTAAATGACTGTCATGTTATCAAATGGACCCTATTCCACCGATGTAAATTGTGAACAGAATTTCGATGGCGCGAAATCTAGTGCACCTTTAAAATTTTCATTGCATTTATTAATTTAGTTAAGAAGGGTACAAGTGTGCACACTTCTACCCTTGTTAACTGAATTTGTAAATGCAATGAAAATTTTAAGAGTGGCATATTTTCACATTATAGTCCTGCTCGAGAGTGAGCTCTTTGCCTCTGATATCTTCAAATTAACGATGTTTTCTTCAGATCTTTCGGAGCATCATGAAGCACCCTTGTTTAAGCTAAACAAGGATGGTGAACTATGCTGCCATTTGCTTTCATTTCCTCACCTCATTGCTGACAGTCATATAGTTTATATCCAGATTGTATTCTTTGACAAATGCTTTTCTAACTTTGATAGAAAAAGTATCTGAGTAGTACTGTTCAACAATGAAAAACCTTGCTCCATATCCATATTTTTCCAATTCCTATTTTACGCAAATGATCAGTACGACGCTAATTTAGAAAACAGTCGAGGTATCCATTCAACGAAATATAATTTCAGGACATTTCCCTTATTGGGGTTTCTGTTTCTCCTTTCTACGTCCGGTAGTTTTTGAGTTACATGCGTTTACTTTAGCCCCGATTTTCCGTGTCATCCTGCACGCACATTCGATAAAAATAATTCAAAGTAAATTCGTTCTATGCAAAAAAAAAATTCGGCAAAGAATGGCAAGAATGCTTAGCGCTTCCAGCAGCAAACAGTTGCGAACTCGCTGCTGATAATTCACTGAGTTTAATGGACAACGCACGCTTTGCGCTTAATCGATTTACATGGCAGGTTAAATAATGGCATTGCTATGATAACGTCACTGAGGATTATTCGTCTCTTTATTTGTTGTAGGTTCCCTGCATTTCAAGAAACATTGTAAATGAAGGGAATAAGATGGCGTCATTATGGGTCCAAATGGCCCGCGTATCGGGTGCCTGTCTCGCTGAAAACTGGATGGAGGTGCGCGGGGAAGGCCCGGCCACAATGACTCGAAAGTGTTGAACCCGTGAAAGCTGAAGGACCATCCCCCTGACGCTGATGATGTGGACCTATTGTAATTGTTGCATTGTTCCTCTATCATTTACATTTTGATTTGTCTAAGCCTTCTATTAATTTAAAAAGTCTGGATTGTTTTTCATGTTGATAAACATTCGACTTAGCACTCATTTTTTCCCAGAAGTGGATAGGGTTGCTCATTACTCAATATCTGTAGCAATGAAGAACGACCATCCACCATCCCATCCACCCGCTGGAGCCACGATTAGAACAACAAAATCTTGAGGCGAAACCAAACAAGCATCTGGAACAAATGTGTAGTATTTCAATGGGTATTCCCCCTTACAATACGACAATGATTCACCCATATTTGAGGAAGAGATGCCCCTGCAACCATCTCAAAGTGACGCCAGCAGCTTTAAAAAAAAAAGTTAGGAAAGCCACAAACTGTTCAAGCAAAAAGCAGCGATCATTCTCCATCATCCTTGAACAAAAATAAGTTAGAATACAGGTAACATGTCGGTGAAGGTAACATGTCGGTGAAGGTAACATGTCGATGAAGGTAACATGTCGATGAAGGTAACATGTCGATGAAGGTAACATGTCGATGAAGGTAACATGCCGATGAAGGTAACATGTCGATGAAGGTAACATGTCGATGAAGGTAACATGTCTATGAAGGTAACATGTCGATGAAGGTAACATGTCGGTGGAGGTAACATGTCGGTGAAGGTAACATGTCGATGAAGGTAACATGTCGGTGGAGGTAACATGTCGGTGAAGGTAACATGTCTGTGAAGGTAACATGTCGGTGAAGGTAACATGTCGATGAAGGTAACATGTCGATGAAGGTAACATGTCGGTAGAGGTAACATGTCGATGAAGGTAACATGTCGATGAAGGTAACATGTCGGTGAAGGTAACATGTCGATGAAGGTAACATGTCGATGAAAGTAACATGTCGATGAAGGTAACATGTCGATGAAGGTAACATGCCGATGAAGGTAACATGTCGATGAAGGTAACATGTCGGTGAAGGTAACATGTCGGTGAAGGTAACATGTCGGTGAAGGTAACATGTCGATGAAGGTAACATGTCGATGAAGGTAACATGTCG
>SDVV010020400.1:0-13328 GCA_016164225.1 Gammarus roeselii
GGCTGAGTGGCCTAACACCTAACACAACATAAGATAAACAAGTGGCTGAGTGGCCTAACACCTAACACAACATAAGATAAACAAGTGGCTGAGTGGCTTAACACCTAACACAACATGAGATAAACAAGTGGCTGAGTGGCCTAACACCTAACACAACATAAGATAAACCAGTGGCTGAGTGGCCTAACACCTAACACAACATAAGATAAACCAGTGGCTGAGTGGCCTTTTCTCATTTATCACAACACCAAAAGTGAGTAGGTACCAATTTTGAAATTGATTGGAAAACCTAGTGCTACAGAGATTCTTTTTAACAGCAAATGTGTAAATAATCAATGTAATTAGATGCGGGACAAGAAGTTATTTCAATATCTTATTTTATTTTGATGCTCATGCTAAGATATAAATGATTTTCGCTTACTAAATATTTTTCTGCTGTATACAAGCTTAAATTAAATATGAGCTGTTAGAAATGCCATCGCCCTCCGTCACACGATTGCTCTTCACAGACAAATATGAGCAGAATTAGACAATAGAAAAGGCATCACAACAGCGGTTCTACAAAGCCATCTGATTTTCACAGTGTAATTTTACAACAACGGGCACTTTTCTGTAGTTAGTCATCGTTAGTCCGTCGTTGCGATAGGATGGAATTTTAAAATATACAGCACACGCTATCTAAAATCAGAACAGCATTTTTCATTAAATAATTAAATAAGTGAAAGTCATATTAATGACAGTATAAAAGAAAGGGGGTAGTGAGTAGTTTGTGCGTGGAACGGGCGACATCTTTTTGGGCACAAATTAAAATAGGAAACATGAGATAATAAACAAATAAACTGATGTCAAGAGACATAATAACAATATTTTCTTCATCTGTTGTTACACACGCAAATGAACTATTGAACATTTACTCTACGGCGATCACTGAGTGTCACCACAAATCCTTTCTGGTGCGTAAGAAGACGATTGGTGTATACATCGACCTGGGTAGGCACTCGGTCTAAAGAGTAGTTGGAAGGTCTAATTGCATGTGGCCGAGAGTGGGTGGGTTTAGGTGAAAGGGTGGAGGGCAACCCTCCTCCAAACTTGGTCGTAGGCTCCGAAATGGCTCGGCTTAGCGGTAAATGCCATGGGCAGGAGGGCCGGTACACGTAAAATAATTGAAAATTTACAAACTCTCCCGTCCAAGACCCATCACTAATCTGATGAAAAGTTCATCTGCTCTTTAATCACACTTTCTTCGACGTTAGTCTTTTTGCACCGTGTCAAAACAGTTTGAATGTAGGGGCAAGCTAGTTCACAACCCTCTTGACGAACAGAAGCAATCTGAGGCTTACAAGTGTTTACAAGTGTAAGAAGACAACAACAGGACTTTTGGCCTGAACTATGTGGCCTTTTGATTGCAAGAGGATTAGTTCTGAAGTAGAACGTCTAACAGGGCGTAATGTTTTATTTCTGTATAAAAAAGGAAACGGCTTAGCTGCTTCTCGGAAATTCATGTAGAATTTATTGAGCCGTGACTTGAACATTTCTATTGCACTACTGATTACCACCTCCGCTGGACGTTTGTTCTAATCTTCGACAACTCAATACATGAAAAAATTGCGCGTGATGTCCAGTGAGAAACGCTTCCCAACGATTTTGTATCCATTATTCATGGTCACTCCGCTCGTATCTAGAGAGTGAAAAGGCTCGCTCTGTGGACATTTTCCTTACCCTTCATAATCTTCCACTTCGTACGATTTATTGCGCAGCGAAGGGACATGTTTGGTAGCTATACGTTGAATCTTCTCTAATTTGGAGACCAAAATGGAGACCAAAATTGAACGGAATGCTTAAGATGCGGCCTAACAAAAACATGGTATAACTTAAGAATACTGTGTCTGTTTCTGAACAAGACAGTGCGGGGATATTATACCTAACATTTTGTTGTATTTTTTGGCATTATCGTTACATTTACTGTCTTTTAAGTCGTTACTAATGATGACGACACCTAAATCTGTCTCTTCGGTGACAGAAGTCAGTTTCTTTCCGGACATTGAATATTCGTGTTTGTGGGTGGGGTGGGGTAGGTGAACTGACATGTAATTGGTTGAGTGAGGTGGGGTGGGTTAGGTGAGGTGGGGTGATTGAGATGGGGGGGAGGTGGAAGGGGTGGGTTCGGAGGGTGAGGAGAGCTGTGGTGAGGTGAGGCGGGTGAGTGTTATATCATAAGATGTTGAAGGCTGAGGTCCTATAGATAAACAAAGGTAGACTTATATATCTGATTTATTTGCAAGTGTACAATTTATGAGAGTCGAGAAAATGGGAATTTAAGTTAGGTGTCAGAGGAGCGGGCACAGGCAAGTAACCAGTCGGTATCGGGGTCGAGTCAACACTCACTCTCTCCGACTATCCCTTGCTGCTTCATACATTTCACTTCCGTCACAAGCGTGGCCCATGCCATTATTGTCCCTGTACCGGGCGTCGTCTTAATTGCTGTATGCACCCAAATGATTTCTGTTCGCTTCAAATCGGCTTGTTTGCTACTCACAGGTTCTCGTATTATAAATTACCTTGTCAGACTATACTACCCGACATTCCGTCCAGCGCATGCCTAATGTAATAGTGATGTTATTGATGACCGTCTACTTGCCGGAAATCTCCTTCGTTACGCAATGACATTGCCCAAGTATGGGGACATGACACTCCCCCCTTTCTACGAGGAGTTATACCGTACAACCGTATTATACACAACCAAACATTAGTCTCTATCACGGTCAGTTACATCATCTATATTTACCATGCTATGAATGATTTATTTCCAGCTATGTATCGATCAACTGGACGACGTTTTCTGCCGGAACGTCTTGGTTGGTCTTTATTTGGGATTTCCTGCATTGGTTCATTTTGTATTGCGGGTGTATCGGTCATTCTCTGGCTAAATTCATCACCGCATTCAAACCGATCATTCACAGATGCGTTGCCACTAGCATTCTCATCTCGCATTCGTTCACGTAACTCAGATTCTTTCCGTAGACTGTCTCTCAAGCATTCTTCCAGATAAATGTTTCCTTTAGTCTCGTCGTCACGAGGTTAGGTATTTCCTGGTGACAGCTGTTCAACATGTCTAGTCCACATAACAACTAGTTTAGTTATATAAATTGTTTACATATTGATACCATTTTTTTCCTTAACAACGCTATCTAGCCATTTAGGGCCTTCTCTCAAGTTTAACACATGTACATTGTCCCCTACTTGGAACATAGTAATATATACATGTTTTTTATGACATTTCTCCGGGGCATATCTAAGGTTAATTCGCTCCTTTTCCGTTACATACACTCACCCGTCACGGAATGTGGGGTGTTACGATAGTGTAATAACACATAGCGTAACCTTTCTTTTACAGTACCAGTGGTTTTCCTCAGGCACTTTTAATTATGCCTATGCTGTGTTCAGCTTGACCATTTGAGCTCGGATGATAAGGCGCAAGCCTTACATGTATAATAGCCTTTTGTGCTAAGTAGTTTTTGAATTCTACTAATGTGAAAGAGCTACTATTGTCTGACACTATGGAGCATGGTAAGCCACTACAAGAGAATATTGTATCTAACACCTCTATTGTTACTTCAGAACACACACTCTTCGCTACCTCCGTCTCAATATAACGGGTCAGTGCTCAAACCACGACTAAGATAATTTTATCTTGGATGTGTAACCTCAGCCATTTGTTTATGGGTCTTGGCTATTCGCTTTTTGAAATCTGCTTAGGGATTCTGGCATTTGCTACGCATTTGCTACACACTTTAATGAAGTTCGCAATGTCTTCATCTATCTTAGGATACCATTCCAACGAACGGGCAATCCCTTTCATGGCCGAAATGCCTGGATGATTTACATCTAGCAGTTCTAAGACTAAGACTTTGTGTCAGTAGCGTCGTGGGACCACCACCCACTTGTCATACATTATGCAGCCATTGAACAGTGACCGGTTATCCTTAGCCTTCTGGAATGGTTTTATGACCTCCTTTACCGTTGTTGGGAATCCATGCATAATGTAGTGCCTGACTTGTGATAGCTGTGGATCTTTTTGGGTTTCCACGCTAATGTCTTCCGCTGAGACCCTGAATGATTCCAAATCTCTCATAAGCACTATGAGTTCAGTGGGTTCCAAGTCATCTTTTGACTCTGCTAACGGCAGTCGTGAAAGACAATCGCTTATGCAATTTGATTCGCCAGGAATATGCAGGATTGTGTAATTATATTGACTCAATCTCAAGTTACATCAGTATAGTCTTGCACTGCATTTGACTGGCATAGCTTTTTCACGCATTCATGGTCAGTGCAAATTTGAAATCTGCCTGCCAATAAGTATTCGCGGAATCTCTCAACTCCAAACATGACTGCTAATGCCTCTTTGTCAATGGTAGCGTAGCTATTTTGGGCACTGGTTAATGTATTTGAGGCAAATTGAGCAGGCATGAAAGCCTCGTTGTGTTTTTGCAATAAAACTGCAGCTATATAGTTGCTAGCATCGGTCTCAATTGCTGTTTCGCGATTTAGGTCAAACAATATTAATATTTTAGTACCTTTAAAAATATTTTTAATGGTCTCGAAACATGACTGATGACATTTCTCCCACACGAATTAGGCATTTGTTTTCTAGTACAGCGTACATTGGTGCGAATGCATTGCTGAAATTCTGAATGAATCTGCTGGAATAAGTACACAATCCCACAAAACTCTGTACTTTTCTAACATTTGCTGGGCAAGGTGCCTCTAAAATTGCTTGAATTTTCAGAGGGTCGGGTCTTTCCCCCTTGTTTGACAACACATGACCTAAGTACTAAACACTTTTCGTGAAATAACAGGACTTGCTGTAATTCATTTTGACACCTGCGCCCTGTAAGGCTGTGAATACCTTGTCTAATGCCTCTAGATGTTCGTACTGCGTTTTAGTAAGTACTAATACATTATCCATATAACATTTTGTATTGATTACGCTAGAAAGAACTTGCGAAATGAAGCACTGGAATATTGCACTGGCTGAAGATATGCCAAACGGCAAGTAATTCTACTGGAAAAGTGTCTCTGACGTTTGAAGGACTATTTATTTCTGAGATTGTGTCTAATGGAAGTTGTAGGTGTGCGTTTGGCAAATAAATACGCGAAAATATTAATGCCTCTCCTATGTTCCCTAGCACGTAGTCAAGAGTAGGCATTGGATACGTTAACTATTACGTAAATCTACTGATAGTTAACGCGTAGTTGTCGCAGAGTCGTATTTTATCAGTGAGCTTTAAAACTGCCACAACGGGACAAGCCCAATCAGAGTGATCCAGTCCTTCAATTATTACAGCGCTCTCCAAATTCGTTAGCTCTTCCATTACAAGATATCTGTACCTGAACGGAACGCGACGTGATCTATAGAACTTGCGTTTACAGTCACCATCAACCTCAATCTAACAGACGACAGTTCTTTTGGGTATATTCACAGATAATCCGAACTTCTCACATAAATTACGACCGAATAATGGAGATATGTTATCTTTTACAACAAGAAAAGTATACAATTTGCCCGTACCCTTCACATTTACCGCAAGCGTTGTTTGCCCAGTGAAATTAATATCATTTTTGCCGTAATAAATCGTTTTCTGTTGCGTTTTGTTTACTCCAGCACTTATAATGTCACGGATCATATTTTCTGTGATAATGCTTATCGATAATCCCGTGTCAAGTTCAAGTTTCACTGCTTGACCGTTTAAAGTACACTGGACATAAAATGGGTATCGTCCATTTCTACACTTGGCATTCCCTGTGTCGAAACTCCTAAAAATATATTTTGCCGACTGTTATCTTTCATGCTTTTTTTCATGGTCACCCTACCAATGCTTACCGACGGATTCTTTGTACTGTCCATGCCTCCACGTAGGTCGCCGTCCTTTTTTGTTTGGCGGAGCCGCTTGTGGTCTACGATATGGGGCCACTCGTCCTCATCATGAGAGAGTCCGTCTTAGCGATTCCTCGCCTCCGTCACTTGTGGCTCCTTGTGAATCCTGGTTGAGGGTCTGTTCCGGATCTTCTTCGCGGCAAAATAATCACTCGGGTTTCTTTCTTCGAGGGGTGTGCAATAGTCCGCTTCGCCGATGTGATTTGCTTCATTTCGTGTGGTGTTGTAGGCTTTAGATCTGAATGTTTTTGCTGCATGCCCCACTTTTCTACACTTGTTACACTTTAATTTTAGGGCAAAACACTCTTTCGCCAGGTGCTCTCCTTTGGCCGCACACCTTATGCAGACATAAGTTTCGTTGACTTGCGTCGTCAGCTTGTCGTTTCCGTAGTTTTTTTTCAATCCTTTTGATTGTCGGTCACGTTTTGGGGAATTGGAGCAGCTGTCCGACTTTGATGAGTGTCGGGGCCTATTCTGGTATACTCTTCTCTGAGCTTACCGGGACAATGTCTTCTACGTCCACCGATATTTGTTCGAGTGCCTTTGCTCATGTCAGGGGGGCGTCGAAGATTTTTTCTTCGCATTCCGTGACCAATGTTGTGATCAACCTGCTGGATTGCAATCCGACTATAAATTGATCCCGAAGGAATCTGCTACTGCAACATTCCTCATACTCGCACTTTCTCCCCAACTCGTTGAGAAATCGAGCGTAACTCTCGATCGTCTCGCCGTCCCGCTGCTTCCTCCTGATGAACTGTACCGACGCTCCGATTGTGGATTTCTGCGTCGTGTATATTATTGTTAGAGTGGCCACCAACTCGTCGTATGTAGCCACTTTATGCTCTTCGGCTTAATTTTTTGCTGAATTTGTGTGATCACTCTTCTTGTTAAGCGTGATCCCAGGAATGACGCCTTTTCTCGCTCGTCGTTCTTTGCTGTTGTCAGGGCTCAGTAATTTTGGAATTCAAAACGAGTCAAGAAGTCTTCGATGCCTTCCGTAGCAAGGTCGTACATTTTCTGTGATTGTCCGTTGTCGTGAAACATTTTCAATGTTAGTACTTTATGAGTTTTCACAAATAAATTTCACTAAATTCTTCACCTCGTCGGTAGTTGTTATATCATAAAATTTTGAAGGCTGAGGACTTCTAGATAAACAAGGGTGAAATTATATATCTGATTTATTTGCAACTTAACAATTTATACAAGTCGAGAAAATGGGAATTTAAGTTAGGTGTAAGAGGAGCGGGCACAGGCAAGTAACAGTCGGTATCGGAGTCGAGTCTACACTGACTCTCTCCGACTATCCCTTGCAGCTCCATCCATTTCACTTCAGTCACAAACGTGGCCCATGACATTATTGTCCCTGTACCGGGCGTCATCTTAATTGCTGTATGCACCCAAATGATTTCCGTTCGCTTCAAATCAGCTTGTTTGCTACTCATAGGTTCTCGTATTATAAATTACCTCGTCAGACTATTCTACCCGACCTTCCGGCCAGCGCATGTCTAATGTAATAGTGATGTTATTGATGACCGTCTACTTGCCGGAAATCTCCTTCGTTGCGCATTGACATTGCCCAAGTATGGGGACATGACAGTGAGGAAGTGTGAGTGAGGAGGAAAAAGGGTGGCCGGGTTAGATAGGTGAGGTGATATAGATATGACGATTGAGGTTGGGTGAGTGAAGGGGCGGTGAATTATGGGGGGGTGAGAATGGGAGCGGTTTGAAGGTTAATGAGTAGGTTCTAAGAAGGCGCTAGAAGAGTCCCGAATTGAGTGCGGTTACCCGAAAAGGATAATTAGCCACTTACATGAGCAACGAGAAGGCCATAACGATGGACGTTGAAAAAGATGCAGTGTGGGGCGCCGCAATGGAAAACGGGAATGAAACAAAGAAGATCTCAGAGAAGGGCCACCAAAAACGCTCCGAGAAGGTCACTAAGAGAGTCGGTATAGACGATCCCTAGTTGGAGGCCCAAGAAGAAACCATGATTGGTACTGAGAAGGACTTTTAGAACGGCCCCGAAAAAGACAGGGAATGCCATCGATTAAGCCACAAAGTAAAGCACTTTTGGGATACCATGAAGGTCACTGAAAAACGCCACAGTGAATGGCACCAAGAAAAGGGCAACGAGGAGTGAGAAAAGTGTGAAGATTAGCACCGGAAGCCCTAAGATAAAAAAATAGTCTGTTCAAAACGAAGGAGGACACAAAATCGAGTGCAACTCGGAATCTTAGAACTTTTTATCTAACAACATGTAGCTACGGAATTCGCAAAAATAATCTCGTCACCTAAAACAAAAAATGCCCCAACTGCCTATCGTTAGACACGTCAGGACCTGTGTTGGTATCCGTGTCGGGATCCGTCTAGGTATCCGTGTCGGTACCCGTGTCGGTACCCGTGTCGGTACCCGTGTCTGTACCCGTGTCGGTACCCGTGTCTGTACCCGTGTCGATACCCGTGTCGGTACCCGTGTCGGTACCCGTGTCGGTACCCGTGTCGGTACCCGTGTCGGTACCCGTGTCGGTACCCGTGTCGGTACCGAGTCTGTACCTGAGTGGATACTCACGTCGCTATTGTCATCGGTACCAATGTCGGTACCCGTGTCGGTACCCGTGTCGGTACCCGTGTCGGTACCCGTGTTCGTAACCGTGTCGTTGCCCGTGTCGGTACCCGTGTCGGTGCCCGCGTCGGTGCCCGCGTCGGTGCCCGCGTCGGTGCCCGCGTCGGTACCCGCGTCGGTGCCCGCGTCGGTGCCCGCGTCGGTGCCCGTATTGGTGCCCGCGTCGGTGCCCGTGTCGATACCCGTGTCGGTACCCGTGTCGATATCCGTGTCGGTACCCGTGTCGATATCCGTGTCGATATCCGTGTCGGGACACGTGTTGGAACACGTGTCGGTACCCGTGTCGGTACCCGTGTCGGTACCCGTGTCGATTTCCGTGTCGGTACTCCTGTCGGTAATCGTTTAAGTATCGGTGTTGGTACCCGTGATGATAACCGTTCCACTTTTTACGACTCTACCCGCGTCATTACCTGTGTCGGTAACCATGTCGCTAAATAGTACCGACACGAGGACAGACACGGGTACCGACACGGGCACCGGCAGGTCTTCTCAAAATCTAGTAAAGGATGATGGTTCATCACCTTCAAAACGATACCGCACATTTTCGGAAAGTGATCGGTTGGTTAAATATAATTGTCGTGTACCGACAAGGGCACAGACACGGGTACCGGCCCGTGTTGGACCCGTGTCGGTAGCTTGTTTGGTACAATCTATTGTCGGAAAAAGTTTAATCCCATCTAAAATGAAATCATTCGACCATGTTCATTTGGCGTAGTCGACGATTGAAAGCTTGCGTTAAACAGAGAACATATCCTCTGAATGTGTTATATCTGGGTTGCGATAACTGGCGTGAAATTATTTTATAGCTTTTCATATCCACTAACTGCTCTTTCAGCCACAAGGTATTCCAACAACCAACCTAAGGAAGCATTTTTTAACAGCGAACATGCATAGCATTCCTCAGTCAGAGCAGCCACTTTCACATCCGCTAACGGTCTTTTCAGCCACAAATTGTTCCACCAACTGAACGTAGGTACCATTTACTGATTAACACTTTGCAGAAACCTTTCCTACCCAACCTTACCTAACACAGGGGTGCATGCTTCTAACCCGCTGGGCAAAGGTACGTGTTTCTAACCCAGAGGGCAAACGTAGTGTTGTTGATGCGTAGTGGTACGTATAGATTTGAAAACATTTCGGTAGAAGGGTCTCTACTACGATCTGTATACATTCATGATGCATTCTATCGAGGACTTTTTTTAATGGGACCCGAAGTCCCCCAAAGATAGGAAGACCCCTGGCCCCAACACTCGCCACAGGTTGTGGCATTCAACCATACTGCTACCGCCTCCAGCCCCTACCTTAACAACAGATCCGATCTATAACTTCCCGAGTTGATAGGCTTATAAGCCAATTGAACACTCCAAGCGTTGCCACGTTGCACAGCAAGTCCCAGCCTCTGCTTGAGCCAGAACGTTTCGAGAGGGTCTCCTGATATGGCAGATAACCGTCGACCGATGTCGCGGATCAGGTAGCTGCTAGTCTTGCCTATAGAGTCGGTCGTCTCGATAGCCAAGGGCTCGAAAAGGAAATGTTCACGAAGAGATTGATACTTATGCCTTTTTCTGTTATCGAAGAATTGTACAATTAGATATTTCTAGAGCAGAGATATTTCATTTGCTTCACTAAACTCGTTGCATTTCACATCTCTGTATTGTTCATCCTACTTACACAGAAGATATCACATGAATGAGTAATTGGATCTCCGATTCCAGATTTTTTATCAATGATGTGCGAAATGTTACGATGAAAAAATTCTTTGAGACTATTTAGTATGATAATCATATTGATGATCAATCCTTCACATAGAGCACAAAAATGGCAAGGCTTTACTGAGAGACAGACAGTTGTACTCGGCTTTATTAACATTGAGAATCTGGAGCACCAAAGCTGGAAGATAATCTGACAATAATACAACATGTTCATATAATTGAATTCAATGTAATGGTGTACAAGTATTGATATCGGTGTTATTTGTTTATAAAGTTTATAAAGAGAGTGTTCCTATGTTGGATAATATGTTGAATCGGTTAGCTCAATATTTCTTCAGCCGAACTGTCGTATTTTCTTCCTAAAGTTATATAAATGAAATTATTTTCCGACGTTATATTACAACTGTTAACTCGTGTATGTACAGGATAGTTCGCTTCGTTCCAATAATATGCAGGTCGAACTGACAGTAAATTCCCCAAATGATATGTAGATATTTCGCACTACGAGATGATCACGATATTCAGTCTACGGTGTGTCAGGCAAATGTTTCACTTGCTCTTGATATCATTGAAAATGACCAGAGGGGTTTTCCTTTTAATGCAAACTACAATTATGTTCCATTCTGAAGTAAATCGCCTCTACGAACTGTGGTAAACGGTAGTTGCTCTGCTCAATAACAAGCATAAGGAATATTTCCGGCCGATTAACGGTACTGCGGGTTTACTGTTGTATACGAGTAGTATTCGATCTACAGCGTTGAAAACTTTTCCTCATGTTATTTGATAGATTCATGTTATCACCCAGCCTGAGTTTTCGGACTACAGCCCCGCGATCTCGATTCTTAGGCTTGGTCATTAACCAATAGATTGTCTCTAAATGCAGTTAACCTTCTGCAACAGTGGCAACGCATAAATATGGTATACGCACCATCTATGCGTTTAATGCAGCAACAATTCTCGATTGGAAATTTCTTGTCAGTTTTGTCTTCCTGGACAGATAACAACAACAACCACTCCTGGCGCGGAAGAGCTCAGTATAGATTCTTCTAGTTTACATCTTTATGTTGAAATTACTAATTCGTCACTAATAGTTCGAGCCGCGGTAGGGACATTGTTTAAAATAACATGGAACGGGCATCTTCTTAAAAAAAAATCCAAGAAATCCCATGCGGGATGTAAGAATTTGTAGTGAATGTCTGATTAAGGAAAAACTCCAATTTGAGGGATGTTCTTGCTATAAGCCTGCCACATCTACAACTCAAATAACATTCTCCCCTTTGATGAAAAAAAGCTAAACACAACAAGAAGGTTAGCTTTTGACCATTTGCGATGGCACTGAAACTTTTAGACCTTTCAGATGGCCGACATTGGAATGCGGCAGTTAAACTATTCAAATACATGGGCTTCGTTAACTGATACTAATGAATAGCTTTATCAGTATGGATGGATTCATGGGTTCCCAACTTCGTTGAATGGTTGTGTCAGCTCTTTAAGCTTCACCGATGTCCTCTTCATATGTGAAATATCAGCATGACTTATTATTTACTGTGAAAACAATGTTAATAATTATAGCTGGTTGTGAATGGAGAAGTCCTTTTCCTTCATATTTATGGTGGAAACGCACCTTATATATAAGTCGTACACGTACGTACCAGATAATTTCCGAGTCGTGCAAGTCCTCCATAATACATCATTTATCAACGAACGAAAAAGATATCTTCCTTGTCTTGTCCAGCATTCGGACGCCGTAACTATTGTGGCAAGGTATTGCGAGCCATGTTTGCCTTAACGCCATGAGCGATGGTTTAATGCTTACTTTGTAACTTGCAACTGACTTTCTTCTACATCACAAACCAGCTCAACTATAACTCTGGCATTTTAATATCTGATATATCCGACCGCCTGCCGATCTTTCGGATTTTTAATAACATTATGATTAATGAAGCAAATGAAAAATACGAGCAAATTAAATACAGTTCAACAGATGATGTAACAAAAGGAAATCTGTATGACAAGTTGAATCACTATGGTTTCACTGGAATCATAATTGGAAATGACTTTATTTTATTATCGTACAATTGACCCCTATAGTATTTGAAAGGTATAATTCTTGCTGTCCTTTAAAGCAAAAACAGTCTCTCCAAAAGACATAACGTGACCCTCGATTACCGCTATTATTAAATCAGAAATAAAATTATTGAATAATTAATTTTTTTTGTTCATGCAAAGCAAAATGCGAAAAAGGTTTTAGAACCATTTTAGAAACCAAGTTACAGGCTTGGTTTGAACTTTTAAACAAACTTACTACGAAAACAAATTATCTGAATGAAAAAATATCTGAAACAAAGGTGTAAGCTGATCAAAAACATAATTAGACCACCTGACAACAAATGTAACCATTATGTAAATAAATATATTTGCCAATAACGAATACTCAGCAGATCAAGATAAAACAAATATTCTCAATGCATACTTTGTGAAGGGCAGGAAAAATATTGCCGATAGTAATAATACAAATGAAAACGGCCATCTCCAATTTCTATCGATCAACAATGTTGATAATACTTTCTATCTTTCGCCAGTTACTGCTCACGATATCACCTCAATTATCTTATCTCAAAAGAAAAATCTGGAAATATCACTAATTGTTCCATCAGCATCATAAAAAAATTAACCAATATGTTATCCCCAATCCTAGCTTCGATTGCCAACAAATCCTTAATACAAGGAAAATATCCTAACTCATTAAAAATTGCTCAAGGGGCACCCATTTACAAAGATGGCGATATGACTGATACAGGAAATAATCTACCCAACTCAGTACATCCCTCATTTTCCAAAATATTTGTAAAAATATTTCACAAACAACTATCCTTCATTGGCTTCATTGGTTTGAGTTATATTAAATCTCCTGCAGTACCCATGTAATAACACAGACTCAAACTACATTGCATTTTCTCTATTTCTCAACTTTCGTGAAGCCTTTGACTGTTGATCATTTAATCTGACTCTCTAAACTAAAGATTTATGGATTACGAGGAATAGCCTGTGATTGGTT
>SDVV010020401.1:0-13328 GCA_016164225.1 Gammarus roeselii
CAATTTGTGGTAGCAGGAATAAACGAGCACGCAGTACTCAAGGCCTCGCCTAACTGAGCACAGACGTACCTACATTCATGGCCATTCTCTGCAGTCAACATTCTTTATTAATTGCTGCTAACCTTAGCAATCTATGCATGCGGTTCCCATCTCCTCGTTGTCGATCGCGCCTTCCATGGTTCGTTTATAAAACTTTATAGCAACTCCCGTCTGCTGAGTTTGGAGGTGGCATGCCTACGCATCAGTGTCGTTGTCACGAAGACTCCTTTGGCCTTTTGTGATTGGTCAAAGCACTCCACAGTATTACCAATGAAGATATGCTTCTATAGAAACGTTTGATGCATCGCCTCCAAATCGATCGCTGGATCAGAATTGATCAAACGTACGTCGTCTGATGCAAAACATCAGCGTATGTTTACTACACAATTCATTAAGATAGCCTAAAGTCATCCTGAAATAATGAATTCTGAGTTTATAGAGGCAGAGTTTTAGTCACAGATGGTTTAGCAGCGAGACGGCCAAGACACAGGCATTCAAATCTCTGTGCATCACGTCATCTCGCAATGCACTACGGCTTGATGCTCATCAAAGTTTGGTGAAGGTCACAGTCTACCACCCAGGCAAGATAACAAAATTTGACTTAACTCTACTCGAGACGAGTAAGTGACATCTTCTGTCACTGGTAGGTTGTCACTGACTGACGACGCAATCTGCAGCACGACCCACATCTTCGTCACTCAGTAGCTGGGTCATTTGTTTGTGGAATGCGAGTGACTCCCACTGTGAATTGAGACTGTTTGAACGCTGTCTATTTGAACGAAACCGTGTAATAGTTCATGTTCAATAGTAGGGCGAATCAACATTTTTTTTGCATGGTGTGACACAACTAATAAGAGGAAATAAAATGGGTCAATAAGCTATGTAACATACAATGATGGAAAATATTGCATGGAATCTCACCTTTCAATTTATATAATTGAATAATTTACTAAGTTATTCGTTCTCCTTTGTGCTGATAAGTATTATCTTTCTCCTTTGTGCTGATAGGTATTAACATTCTTCTTTGTGCTGATAGGTATTATCGTTATCCTTTGTGCTGATAAGTATAATCTTTCTCCTTTGTGCTGACAGGTATTACCTTTCTTCTTTGTGCTGATAGGTATTATCGTTCTCCTTTGTGCTGATAAGTATTATCGTTCACCTTCGTGCTGACAGCTAGTATCGTTCTCCTTTGTGCTGATAGGTACTATCGTTCTTCTTTGTGCTGACAAGTATTATCTTTCTCTTTTGTGCTGATAAGTATTATCGTTCTCTTTTGTGTTGACATGTATTATCGTTCTCTTTCGTGCTGATAAGTATTATCGTTCTCCTTTGTGCTGATAAGTAATATCGTTCACCCTTGTGCTGACAGGTATTATCGTTCTCCTTTGTGCTAGTAAGTATTATCGTTCTCCTTTGTGCTGATAAGTATTATCGTTCTCCTTTGTGCTGACACGTATTATTGTTCTCCTTTGTGCTGATAAGTATCATCGTTCTCCTTTGCGCTGACAGCTATTGTCGTTATCCTCTGTGCTGAAAGGTACTTTCGTTCTTCTTTGTGCTGGCAGCTATTATCGTTCTCCTTTGTGCTGATAGGTATTATCGTTCTCCTTTGTGGTGATAGGTATTATCGTTCTCCTTTGTGCTGATAAGTATTATCGCTCACATTTGTGCTGGTAGGTATTATCATTCTTCTTTGTGCTGATAAGTATTATCGTTCTCCTTTGTGCTGATAGGTATTATCGTTCTTCTTTGTGCTGACAAGTATTATCATTCTCCTATGTACTGATAAGTATTATCGTTTTCGTTTGTGCTGATAAGTATTATCGTTCTCCATTGTGCTGATAAGTATTGTCGCTCACATTTGTGCTGGTAGGTATTATCGTTCTTCTTTGTGCTGATAAGTATTATCGTTCTCCTTTGTGCTGATAGGTATTATCGTTCTTCTTTGTGCTGACAAGTATTATCGTTCTCCTATGTGCTGATAGGTATTATCGTTCTCCTATGTGCTGTTAGGTATAATCGTTCTCCTATGTTCTGATGAGTATTATTGTTCTCCTTTGTGCTGATAGGTATTAACGTTCTCCTTTGTGCTGACAGGTATTATCGTTCTCCTTTGTGCTGATAGGTATTATCGTTCTCCTTTGTGCTTAAGGGTATTATCGTTCCCCTTTGTTCTGATAGGTATTATCGTTCCCCTTTGTGCTGATAGGTATTATCGCTCTCATTTGTGCTGATATGTATTATCGTTCTCCTTTGTGCTGATAGGTACTATCGTTCTTCTTTGTGCTGACAAGTATTATCTTTCTCTTTTGTGCTGATAAGTATTATCGTTCTCTTTTGTGCTGACATGTATTATCGTTCTCCTTCGTGCTGATAAGTATTATCGTTCTCCTATGAGCTGATAAGTATTATCGTTCACCCTTGTGCTGACAGGTATTATCGTTCTCCTTTGTGCTAGTAAGTATTATCGTTCTCCTTTGTGCTGATAAGTATTATCGTTCTCCTTTGTGCTGACACGTATTATTGTTCTCCTTTGTGCTGATAAGTATCATCGTTCTCCTTTGCGCTGACAGCTATTGTCGTTATCCTTTGTGCTGAAAAGTACTATCGTTCTTCTTTGTGCTGGCAGCTATTATCGTTCTCCTTTGTGCTGATAGGTATTATCGTTCTCCTTTGTGGTGATAGGTGTTATCGTTCTCCTTTGTGCTGATAAGTATTGTCGTTCTCCTCTGTGCTGATAGGTATTATCGTTTTTCTTTGTGCTGACAAGTATTATCGTTCTCCTATGTGCTATTAAGTATTATCGTTCTCTTTTGTGCTGACATGTATTATCGTTTTCCTTCGTGCTGATAAGTATTATCGTTCTCCTTTGTGCTGAGTATTGTCGCTCACATTTGTGCTGGTAGGTATTATCGTTCTTCTTTGTGCTGATAAGTATTATCGTTCTCCTTTGTGCTGATAGGTATTATCGTTCTTCTTTGTGCTGACAAGTATTATCGTTCTCCTACGTACTGATAAGTATTATCGTTTTCGTTTGTCCTGACATGTATTATCGTTCTCCTTTGTGCTGATAGGTATTATCGTTCTTCTTTGTGCTGACAAGTATTATCGTTCTCCTATGTGCTGATAGGTATTATCGTTCTCCTATTTGCTGTTAGGTATAATCGTTCTCTTATGTGCCGATGAGTATTATTGTTCTCCTCTGTGCTGATAGGTATTAACGTTCTCCTTTGTGCTGACAGGTATTATCGTTCTCCTTTGTGCTGATAGGTATTATCGTTCTCCTTTGTGCTTAAGGGTATTATCGTTCCCCTTTGTTCTGATAGGTATTATCGTTCCCCTTTGTGCTGATAGGTATTATCGTTCTCATTTGTGCTGATATGTATTATCGTTCTCCTTTGTGCTGTAGGTATTATCGTTCCCCTTTGTGCTGATAGGTATTATCGTTCTTCTTTGTGCTGATAGGTGTTATCGTTCTTCTTTGTGCTGATAGGTATTATCGTTCTCCTTTGTGATATTCCTAAAAGCGTGGGATTAAGAAAGCGGTTTAGAAACGTGGTTGTACTTACATCGGAGTAGTTTCAGATGGTCCTTGCAACCAAGAATTGTTCAGAGTGATTGATATTAGTGCGTACGCTGAACAGAGGCTTGTAGCTAACACTGGTTCCATTGAGAACTGGTCAGTGTCCTGCTGCCTTGTTCCTCTCACTTGGAACATTCAACGTCCGAAACACTGAGTCTCAGCTCAGAACAAAGTGTGTAATAAGACTGGCCACCCACTGAGTTTTGGTCCATGGGATCACAACAAAAAAGGTTGATAGTGGCTTAGTTTTCATTTAGCTTTGCGATGAATCCGTTAGTTACCAAGAGCCAACAATGGTAGATCTGATGAGTTGCCCACCCTCTACCGGCGCTAGCCATCGCCTCTCGATTAACAATGGCTCGAGCAACGAGAAGAAAAACTCAGTCATAAATTCGCTCTTCGTTTTCACTGGCGACTCTACATCAGCTAAGGGGTGTTATCGGAATACTGCTGTTTGAACTCCTGCTTCACAAGTTGCACCCACGACTTTTTTTAGAAGGGGCATCTTTACCGTCTTTTGGATTGATCGAGAGTGAGAGTTTAATATTTATTCAGATACTGGTACCTATACAATGAATATCGTTGTTATTTGGCTTATTTACAGTTGACTATTCAGTGACACCAAGGAATAATTTGTGGGAGTTTTAGACATGCTATCATTAAACGAGCATTGCCATTTTCCCCTTCGATTTACGATCACTGTTATTGAAAAGGCAAACTATCATTGCACATCCTTTGCTTGGATCTAGACAGTAAAAGGGATTTTGTGCAACAACAACAGCGAAAGCAGCAGCAGTGAAGTACCTCCTGCAGTAAACAGCAAATTCCAATGAAAATAGTATTAAAAAAAAGCACTGCAGGTCGCTTATGCAGCAGTGTCAGGGGTGCAGCAGTAGCAGCATCGGCATCAGGGTGCAGAAGCAGCAACAGCGGCAGCAGCTGCAGCATCAAGGGTGCAGCAGCATCATGAGAAATGTGCGTGAAGCCCTGCGTCACCAAGTGACCTGAGATTCGCTGTGGTGTCCCCGGCACTCCTAGGTCAGAGGAGCCAAGTAAGCTAGTGAGACGACTGGCAGCCAACGTCACCGGAGCCAACGGACTCCTCCACAAGAGCCGCAGATGAAGAAGGCGTGAAAACACCGGAGGAAAGGCTCACTTAAAGTACTAGGTTACCACAGGGTGAACGCTCACTTAAGGTACTCGGTTACACCGGGCACAAAGCGGCACCACAGTTATTGTCAGACGGCGTAATATCGGACTGGTACGGAGGTGATAGAGAGGCCGGAGGTGGTCGGTTTGGGGTCGTGGGCACGAGGCATCCGGTCACGAACTACCGCCGGCAACGAGGGCCGTGACACTTAAGCCGTCGCTTGGGACCGTGCGACTGAGTGCGCCTGAGTGCGCCTAAGTGCGACTGAGTATGACCTATTGCGACCAAGTGCGACCGAGTGCTACAAAGCAGGACCAAATGCGCCCGAGTGCTACTGAGTGTGACTGGGTGCGACCGAGTGCGGCTGAGTGCGATCAAGTACGACTGAATACGACCAGTACGACTGAGTGCGGCTGAGCGCGATCAAGTACGACTGAATACGACCAGTACGACTGAGTGCGGCTGAGCGCGATAGAGTGTGACCGAGTGCAACTGGCCAGATGAGAGTGGGAGAAAGAGCTTCAAGTCTTCAGTGGAGAGGCTCAAGAGGCCTTAGCGGGTAACAGAATACCTAATTGCCAAGATGCCTTGGACGATAAGCGCGATGACAGTCATGATACGCCGGGCTGCGTGATGTCTTCATCAGTGAAATTGACCGGGAACCAATTGTAGTCTCTTTGAGCGAGTCGGTGGCTGGGGCGCTATCTGTTTCCATCATAAGGTATTCTGGACATAATGTATCATTTGACAAACTTTACAGCCGATTGGGGGTTGAATCGACCGGAGTTTTGCACGGAAAAAATTAGTAGGAATGTATTACAAGCCTTATAGACATTTCGATTGCCGGATATTCTCGTCTCACGAATTGTTGGCTTTAATTCTTCATTTGTTCACGTTTCCCGTATTTGTTCCCCATAAAAGATAAAAGATGCTAAGAGAAATTGATACTAGTGTTAAGAAGACATGATGGAAGATACTGCAAACTGTCTTTTCATGTACTAGAGTGGGTCTACTTTATGATCTTGTTGTAACTTCCTTTCTATGGTCCATAAAATTAACTACTTTTGACGAGGAGAATATTAATGCATACGTGTGTTCAAGCATGTCCGACCTAACATATCGCTACGGTTACGTTTGCAGTCCCACACAATTACTGTGACCGCCACGAAGGGCAGTAACGGGAAACAAGCAGTCAGCCAATCAGAATAAAGAACCATCCAAAATGGAAATGTTAATAAGGTTATTTGTATCTTGTTGCTTAAGCCCACGGTCTACAGCATGTCTCTGTCAGTCTATTAACAAAACAGCTTTTGAGCTTACCAAGGATTCCCTTTTGTTCAGTATGGCCGCCCAGTGGCACCGGAATCGAACAAGTTGATGTTGGATGTCTTGCGCTCGAGGTCTTGCCTGACCTAGCACTGTACCAATCAATTACTAGCGAACACTAGTCAGGCCAGAACAGCATTTATTCACGCCAATGACCAAATGCGTATATACTACTTATATTATTAGTTTTTATCTCCACTGATCTGTTTGATCTTTTATTGTATTCATCTGTAGTTGAGTACAGCGGCATTTCCCTTGAAGACAGTCTTGTTTCTGGGCATCGATGCATCAGTCTTGTTTCTGGGCATCGATGCATCAGTCTTGTTTCTGGGCATCGATGCATCAGTCTTGTTTCTGGGCATCGATGCATCAGTCTTGTTTCTGGGCATCGATGCATCAGTCTTGTTTCTGGGCATCGATGCATCAGTCTTGTTTCTGGGCATCGATGCATGTTCGCATCAATTGATGTATATGAGAGGTCGGGTAGTGATTTCACTTGTTTTCGATATAAAGATGGTTGACACACAACGAATGCAATTAGTCTTAACAACTTAATTGCGATTCTAAAAAAACTTACTATGTTTGTTGATATAAACTGAATCAACAGACTATTTCTGTATTTGAATTCCTATCAATCTGTACCGGTCAATTTATAATTTGCACTGATACAAATAAAAAAGAAATTGATTGAAATAGATGTTCCGACCGGAGATTTCTCTATTAAAATGTTTATTACTCGGCTCTACCTCCCATCCCGTTACCTCTACAGCCACAAATTCTTCCAGTTTTTCGACGAGTAAGTTGATCACCATCAAATACCAAGCGCTTGACCAATACTTCTGTGTTCGTGCGTCAGTAGGAATGCCCTATATATATATTTTTTGTCTGCAGACCGGCCTTGCATTAGTTGCTTGGATGAGTTATTTTATTGCTAATTTTTTAACACTGTAGATCGTACACCTTGAAGATAATGATGCTTAAAATCAGCCCGGGGTCTATTTTAAAGGTACCTTATGCTTTCCTTGGTAGGAGCACCATATTGTTTGGAGCTTTCTTTTAGAGCTGCCATCCATCACCCGCGTAACGCGTCACGAAGCCACCTTGCAAAGACGGATCCTTGAACAACAACCGTCAGCGGCCCTTACTCTTCGTCCCGTATACTGGATCCCCGGTGATGCAGTTGGCGGTTCAGGTTCAGGCGTCAAATAATAAATGCAACGGACAGCTCCACAGTAATTTATGCAAGGTTTTAAGTACACCACCCAACAAAATAATCTTCCCCTCACTTTCAATATTCATGAGATGAATTTGAAATGCGGTTTACCTCAGTTTTAGCAACCCACAAAAGAATTGTTCACAGCTTTCTGGGACACTTGTCAATATTGATAATTTTCCTTCGTTAATGACTTTTGAGGTAACCCATGCCATTGCACTAATTTAGGTCGCTGGGTGCCATATCAGTGTACTGAAATTAGTACGGTCCTCGCACTCGGGTTCAGTTTTGTCTTTCTGGAGATGATGCACTCAATACATTCTTTTGGGGTCTCAATACCTTCGATCAAAGACTAAAAATATAACATTTCTAGAAATTGATGCTGTATATATAGTTCGCAGAAAATAGTATTTTTAATCGACATGATTTGTCGAAAGATGATCCAATAATTCTAACTACATTGATAACTCAATAGTATTTTTGCGCTGCATTTTAATATTAAACACCAGGACACTTCAGACCATTACGGTATTTCCATTTAAAAATGTGTCAAGAGGACAACTTGCAGTAAGAAAACTACCGATGAAGAGTAGCGTTAGACGAATTAGTGCCTAATATAATCACTAGGGAACAACAGGTCAATTGACGAAGAAAACTTTCTTGCGTCGTGATGAAGAGCCCAGTTTTGTCCTTTTTGTTTGGTCTTCGCAGTGCCACCACTTTCCAATGTGGTATTTTAAACCAATGGTTGCGTTAGTGATACACCTATAAGCGATAGAAAAATGCAGTGTTTGTGAGGAGTTTTTTTTTTAAATATCGAGATATTCGAACTCCGACGGAACTTTTAAAAAGTTGATTGTTTATATAAATGCGTATTTGTGACTGTAACATTTTTTTCCATCAGTTACCAACATATTGAAATTCAGATTTATCTCAGATTTTTTACATCTACAGTATGTTATAGGTTTTCTTAATCTGGGTTAACCATTGCCTATATTCCCTAAGACTTCACATGACCTTCTTAACAAATATTAAACCAGTTTGATAATTTGATCCTAATGGTTAAACCCGAAGTTTTTTATTGAATGTAGATGATGGAATACTGTCAGCGTTTGCATTCTCCCCAACACAGAACTGAACAAAGTAACCATTCCATTTTACCATATCTCGTTTTATCATTTGACGGAAACGACAGGTTTTAAAATAGCGAAAAAGATTTAACACTTTCAACCAATAATCGAGACTGAGAGTATATATTCTAGATATAATTATCAGATAAAAAAATCCTTCAGGAACAAGTTTCTTAGTTAAATTATACATTTTTCCTGCCGAGGTTGATCCTTGAACCTCGCGTCGATTACGTGCTTGTTCGTTAAATCAGTCCCCCGCCCACGGACAGAGCGTTGACTGGGAATAGGGCATATTATTGGAGTGTCGTCCAGTTTATTGCAGCTCACACAGCCATTGGCATATGAATAACTCCCTGCCCTGGTTTGGCCCATAATGGCAGGCGAAGAGTGGAAGAGGGTGGAGGAGGGTGGAGGAGGGTGTGTTCAGCACGACACACGTTTTTATAACGTCTGTCAGATCCCAGACTTGACCAATTGTGGCTTCAAATACCTGTAGTCGTGAATACTCGTAGGCTGTGTTGTTTGCTATGCCATACGACTACTATGATATTTCAAAGGTGAGTAGTGCTGTCATAGTTTCATTGTTGATATATCTTTGATCTCCTTCACTGAATTCAGACAGAACCTATGTGTGAAATCCGATCCCTAAAAAATATTTCTTATGTCATGGAAGTGGTCAAATAAATCCGTTGAGTCGCATGCAGATTTCCTTTTCATTCAGCCATGGAAGTTGATGAACTTAGACTAAAAATTCCAAGATGTCACTTACTTTAACGTCTCTCATTTCCAGAGCCGACTCCACATAGCTTGCGTATATATTAATAGTCTTGAGAAAACTCTGGATAACTTTACAACGATCCAACACATAATTAATAAGTCAACTTGACAAATATTGAATAGTTCAGTAATTTAAACGGCTATAGAGTGGTCTGGCTCAAAGCCTGACTGCCGTAAGATTGGCCAACTGTACGCGCTTCAGAGTGGTCTGGAGGATGGTTCTAAACACAATGTCAGTCTCGTGTGTCAGGGAGGTGCTGTAACAGTAAACGTACTGGACCAATGTCAGCCACGTGTTCACTCTAAAAAGATACCCCAAATCAGAAATGAGGCATTTATAAAACATACCCTAACTCAACCTAACCTAACCTAAACCAACTTTTATTGTATGAATACTAATATAGACACTCCTTTCATAATAATACTACAAGACATTCTCCCAAAGTTATATAATAACGGAAAAAAATACTGTCAGCCTGACACATATGCCTGACCTACAGCTCAGAACACCTACTGGTGGTCTGGCTCAAAGTCTGACTGCCATAAGATAGCATTGCTGTGAGCCTGATTACTTAACACAATCCGGCCTACTCATCGAAGCTCGTTGTATATGAATGTCGAATAAAACTAACTTGGAATTTACACTACCATGACAAGTTTTGTGTCTCCCTAATGTTTTTTTTCTGTACTATTGACCTTTAAATAGGGCCTTCCCTGCTGTTCAGCTGTTCTAACATTATCTGAGATATTCGTCAGAATCAATTTTAGTTTTCATAAAAATGTGGGAGTTGGATTGAGCATTGCAATCAGCTGGATTACACAAGATTGTCACTTGGATTACGTGTGGTCGCCACCTGCACTGCAGAGGATCGTCAGCTAGATTGCACAGGACCGTCATATGGAGTAGACAGGATCCGTCTCCACGATTACGCAGAATGGTCATCTCGATTACACATGGTCGTCACACGGATTACAAAGGATCGTCACCTGGATTACACAGGATCATCACCTGGATTACACAGGATCGTCCCCTGGATTACAAAGGATGGTCACCTGGATTATGATAATTAGTCGGCCGAATAACAAGGAAGTGAGAGTTGGATTGCATTTTTTATTTTGAGCAAGCGTTGGTCGAGACCAATCTAAAGTATTCTAGTTTACTAATTTAATTTTGTGCTGTCTAGTTTCAATGATATTATTGACAATTGTCCCTGTCAAGAAACATTCAATTTTAATAACGTATCCTGTATTCAAACCGGGGCGCGTGAATAACCGGAAGAATAAAATTAGCTAAAGCATCTTATTGCACTGTGAAATGTCACTTATCCATATGTTTTTGAATCTCAAACCAGAATTAGCCTAATATCTTAGAGAACTCACGTTTCTGCAATTAATGTCTGGTCGAAGATTGTTTATTTCATATCACAGCGTCGTGTTCCGTGGCCACATCAACTCAGTGACCCAGTTAAGGACTACCCTCCATGACTGACGTGTAGTACCCCGACCATTACCATTCAGCCACTCCTTCTCTGCTCTCCTAACGAAGCACAATAGGGGGGGAGGGGGAATGCGATGGGTCTATCGTGTGGACAAGATGCAGGCGGTAGACGGCTGCTGTGACATAGTTCATTAAAGCTGGTGGCTTCTAACCATTCTTCTCAGCCCAAGGGAATAATAAAAGGTTAACAACAATTGTCAGTAGGTTAGATCCTTTTTGCATGTAAGCCTCGTTCAATTTAACCTAAGCTGCACATGGAGTTCTAAGCCAAATCGATTTATATAAATAATGGAGATCGAGGTACCATTTTCCAAAGGTAAACAAAGAACAGTTGAAGACATGTTCTTAAACAACTGATTCTAGTGCTTTGCAGGTCATGACAGAAAGTTTTTCACCTGCATGCTGCTAGCATAATTTTCCAGCATAAATTGAAGTGCAAAACATGCATGGCATAATTTGTGAACCTGGCAGGAAAAACTTCGATCCTTGCACAAAATAACTTTTGTTTTGCGGTCAGACATTCGGCGAAGGTTGCTGTGTCCGATTAGTCAAAGAAACTCACTAATGGCCGACTAAATGAGGGCTTCAAATCCAGCACATTATTGTCTCGGGCGGGCGTTTCCTTGCTTTTGGGGTAATAGAATATTCATAGCGCCTTAAAGGAGGACGGCGGGAAGGACTTTGACGCGGGCGGGCCGAGAATCCTTCGTTTGCCCGCGATCTCGCCGCCTGACTAAATAATTCGCGAGTCAAGAAACCAAGACACTTCTCAGTGCTCTCTGGTTGCGGAGCCATGCCTCTCCAGCACCCAAACAGAAATTTTTCCTGCTTCATCGTTGACCGATGGTTGTCTGAAGGTTGGATGATTGTTGGACGATGGTTGGGGGATGGATGGCCGATGGTTGATCGACTGTTGACTGGTAGTTAGCTGATGGTTAGCAGACGGCTAGCCAACTGTAGTTTGTTTCTAAATTCTGACTGTGTTCGGGGCTTAGGATGAATTGCGAGAAGGTGAAATTCTGGTGTGATCGCTGGTGACCTCAGTGAGTATTAAAAAAAAATCATATGTTCGAGTAGGTAATATTCACGTCAATCATTTAATTTAATTTGATGGAAAGAAGTGAGCTATTTTATGCCTTGTTCGCCTAATTTTTACATATTATATCATTTGTTATGGAAGTTATGGTCTCATAATCATGTGTCGTTGAGCTTCGCAGTGAATGCTACAAAGTCAGTGGCAATCGGAACACATCAGGCATTTTACATTTCGCTGATGACCATAATTTTCTTTACATTTAATCGAATATAAATAGCAATCATTTGTGTATGAAAAGGACGTCTATCTGAGATGAATAGAACGACTTGCATGACCTGGGACAACCTCAATCGATAGTAATGAGATGAAAGACTCAAATGAATGCACATATATCTTGTTCAAACTTTCCAGCATGGCATATCAATAGCATGAATAATTTTTGCGCAAAATGGGCTCTATTCGTAGAGGGATATTGTTTGACTGAGCAACAGTGGGCGAGCTTTCTCGGCCAATAAAAGCGAAGGCGTATATATTCAAAAGACGCACCTTCAATGTCTGCATGATTTAAAACACATTTCAAACTGACTTAATTAAATCGATCGTATACCACTGCAGCATTACTTTTTTTTCCTGGTCATCCAAAATGCAGTTGTGAAACATGATCAAAATATGAATTCTTTGATCCGCTAATTTTGAATAAATTTTGAATTTTGTTTTTATTCAAGGTTCACTCTACTCTTATCTTAAGATAATATACTCCTTTCCAGGATGTTAGTGATCATGTTCACGTGTGCCTAATAAACTATATTTCATAAAACCTTTTATGTTTCCGGGCGTTTTCCCTCACATCGCTTTTATGACCGATCAAATTGAACTGAAGTAACGATAATACAACCATTCCACCAAGAATCGTTATGACATGTATGATTCGCAGCAGGTTGTTTTGTTGCTTGGTAGTGGGTTACAACTCGCAGCAGGTTGTTTTGTTGCTTGGTAGTGGGTTACAACTCGCAGCAGGTTGTTTTGTTGCTTGGTAGTGGGTTACAACTCGCAGCAGGTTGTTTTGTTGCTTGGTAGTGGGTTACAACTCGTAGCAGGTTGTTTTGTGGGTTGATAGTGAGTTGCAGCTTGCAGCAGGTTGTTTTGTTGATTGGTAGTGGGTTACAGCTCGATCCTGATAGTTTTATTGTTTGATAGGGTGTTACAGCTCGCAGCAGGTGGTGTTGCTGGTTGGTAGTGGGTTATAATAACATCTTATGTATTCTCCTTCTTGTTACTTTGATCAATACCCATCCTGAACTTTTCTCACTTGGGAAGCTTAATCCAATTTCAAAATATTTTATACAGCAGAAAACGAATTGTAAGGTCATCATTTCAAAGAGGGTTCGACAGTTGAACAACGTGAAACTAGGTAGTTTAACAACTTATAGTTGGTTTTTCATGAGGCTATATGTTAGGGCATGTGATCTGTTTTCACCTGTAATAGACTAACATGCCGCAAGCCAGTATCGTATATCAAGCAACCAACTCAACTGATAGAACAAAATTGAATTTTTCCGGTTAACCGGTTCTA
>SDVV010020402.1:0-13328 GCA_016164225.1 Gammarus roeselii
TATATAGGAGTAGTATGGATTATTTTGTTGGCAGTTTGCGGGTTAATTGGATGCGCTCCTGGAAAATTAGGTGAGTTTGCTCTTACCTATTTTTTGTCTTATAACTTAGTTCCGTATCATGTTTGCTATGATTGAGTATATGTTTCGTTATATATTTGTGTCTGGATTATAATTTTATCTATACATTTTTTCTGTATATATATTTTGTATTCGTATCAAGTTGTGGAATATTTGATTAATTTCGGAGGTTGTTTGGTGGAGATTTTTAGCTGTGGGCTGCTTGATTCAACCTTGATGTTGAATATAGACTATGTTTTGTGTTTAACATCTAGTTAGTTCATATGTAAATTTTAGATATAAGAATAGTATGGTTTAGAGAGTGGGAGGGCTTATGACGTCATGCATTCACACACACGGAGTCGTATTTAAGGTGGGTGCATTCTCCCTCCCGAGAACTGGATTATAATTGATATATTTCATTTAAATGAGAGCACACAAGGATTAATTTCAGTTTATGAACATATACAGGTTGTAACTTGTTGATGTTGACGTGATTTCGTCATTTATGCCTCAAGCACTGCCTATTTTTTTCATACTGTAGCTACTGCACTCTCAAGCGATCGACCTTCACCAATCACTGTCATACGGATAGGAGGCTATGAGCAAGATTGTTATAGAAATTTAGGATATTTAGGTTTGCTTCTTCCACACTATTTCAGGCATATTTGGTAGGTTGCTGCATCATTGTTTTTTTTATATGTATATATGACATTCTATTACGATTAAGCCAGAGTTACTTTAACCCTTAGCGCTCCGTTGTACACAA
This sequence comes from Gammarus roeselii, assembly GCA_016164225.1. Lineage (NCBI taxonomy): Eukaryota > Metazoa > Arthropoda > Malacostraca > Amphipoda > Gammaridae > Gammarus > Gammarus roeselii. The sequence continues at coordinate 827 of SDVV010020402.1, forward strand.
CCCATCAGTATCTTCTTCCATCGTTTTCTTTGTTATCAGACATAGAGAAATCTGTTTAATGAATAGCTGACTGTTTCAATCCTTCAATAATAGTTTCATGATGTAAATTTCTGCACGATAATCATGGGAATGTATGTTTAAGAGGTGTAAGTCCATGCTACATCATTATGGATTTTTTTTCGTTATTGATTCCTAGCAGATGTATACTTTAACGTTTAGAAGACGATTTACTGGATGGAGGGGTCCTAGAGCATTTTCGGTTTTGCTACCTTTCACCTGATGAGATTTGTATCTACGATAGCTTAGGTAGCTGTGTACAACTTCAATTAGCTTAATGTCTATCACATTTTCAACATGGGGCAAGAGGCGTATTAGTGCATTTTTAATGCTAGTTCATTCGAGATAAATTTAGGATATTGCAAACAAAGATTTATTAGATATATTTGTTATTGATAATAGATTTTGATACATTTATATATACATGTATATACATGGGATATCATTTATACAAAACCATAACTTTTTCACATCGAAAAATTGACGAGAGCATCTTGGCGAAACATAAGTAATGACTTCGACCTCCCTCTTTTGTGTTATTTTGATCCTTGGTACCAGTGCCCCTCTCTGGACTGTTTATCAATGATGTATGCTCATTCCTCACCTGAAGCCGTCGACTCGTCATATCGGTGTAGGATTTATCATCTGGGTGTGTTTTTTTTCTCTGATCTATTGGTGTTCTCGACTAACGCCCTTAGTACACATTTTAGATAAACGGCGACCTTTGGGAAAAGTGTATGCAACACTTGCAATCCTATCCTTGTAACCAAAACTTTGTATTTAGTCTTCAGCGAGCTTTTTATGGACGCTAATTTTTTAATTACCTCCACATGTTTATGACATCGAATCGTTTCAGGTTTCTTCTTGCTATTACCTACGTTACTATCCATTATGTTCCCGCTGATTTCCGAAATATATATAATTCTCCTAGCACTCAAACGTTTGAGACATGATTTTCCCGCCTCATGTTTTCTTACCATTAATTTTGAAACAAAGTCAGATATACATTTTATTTTATGATGCAATTTTTCACTTCTTATACTTGACACCCTTCACTACCCCATTTGATAATTTGGTTTCCTTCAACGATTGTAGGCTTTTACTTCACATAACATATCCTCGTTGTCACTGATATCCATTCCACTGCGTGAATATTACGGTCGTTATATATACGGTAGATAATTATATTCGGATAACGGGGCTCGTGAGAATTCGGAGTTTGAATGAAAATTGGTTAATGGTCGATGACATCAAAAATGATCACAGCTGCACGAGTTACATTATTAACATCGTTCATGAAAATGTTATCTAATAAAGTTGCGGATCAAGCACTTGTACGCGTTGGTTTGGTATTTATTGGGTACAATCCATGATGAAGGAAATTATTACGGAATTCAATCTATGATACTGAAGCAGATTTACGTTGAAATCACCCATAACATACATATTATTATGACCTACGTCAATGCCACTGAAAATTTCTTTCATCTCTGGCAAGAAATTTTCTACCTGTATTTCAGAGGCTCTACGGTAAATCATACCTATTGTTTTAACTTCGTTATCACCTTAAATGTCGACAAAAAGAGTCACAATTCCTGGCCTGAGTTAAGAGAGTTCAGGTCTCGGTACAACAGTTAGCCTGTAATTTATAAATAAACAAACGCCTCTCATAATACTCATATTATTGTTGGTTTACAAATTGTAACCTGATAAATTATATAAGTCCTGTACTTCATATGTCAATTTGATTTCACAGAGACCTAGCACAGTAGGTGAAATATGGTCTGATATATTGATATGTAAGATAAGAAAATTCTCTTTCAAACTTGCAGCATTTGATGCCATACAGGTAAAGTTGTTTCTTTATGAAATTGGATGGCAAGGGAGCTCATCCTCAGGAATTACTTGACGCTCCGGAATATTAATTCTCATTAGCAAATCTGGATCGACTTCGTGAAGAACATTGTTGAAGGGATTTTCAAATTCGTGCATTGCGCGATCAAATAAATCAATACTGTTCACTTGTTCCTCCATTTAGAATTTTTAGCTTTTGATAGAGAAGTTCAGGGAGGTTCTTTGTTTATTTCCAAATATTTTGCATTTAATTTGTTACAATCATATTCTGACACGAGATCAATTCAATGTTGTAGAACACGCAGAAATTCAGAATACTTGATGACGCTTAAAAAGAACGTCGGGAGAGAAAAAGTTGTTGGTAATGTTTTTTTACAGTCATACTCAAGTACGGTAGAAGCGAGATGTCAAACCGCATGTTTTTTCTTGTGCAATTACAACAAGTCGAGTATGAAACTCAATGCTAGAGCTGGATTCAAAGAAGAATATTCTAGAGCTAAAAAGCTAAAAATTAATCGATTACAGCTTGCCACAAATGGAAAATGGTTTCAAGGACCACTAGATTTTGCGCATTCGAAATTCTGTTAACAGTCTATACCCGTAGAATAAAATCCATTTAATAACGTGGCAGTCATTTAGAGCGTCAAAAATACTTTCATAGATTTTCCGGAGGGCATTAGTGATCACCATCTGAAGAAATGCGACAAATGACTAGCGTTTTGAAGAAGAAGAATATATTTCCATTCTGCTTGTGTGACCGCGTTCTAGTACTAAGACTACTAAGCGCCATCTCTCCGAGCTGGTCTACTTCCATAGAACAGATGATTGTTGGTGTACAATAGTTTGGCTTCCTAACACTATGTATAATTTTTTCCTCATTCACGTGATCGTGCTATCACTTTTGTCAGCGGTCGCATTCAGCTGTTGTACTTGAACGCGGCTGCGTGGAAATTTCGCCTTGGTGCGACGGGTCAAGATGTTTTCTGAAAAAATTATAACAGATTGTTTAACACTAACACTAACATAGCAAAACAAAGTGGTGAATTTTTCAAACTCTAGTGGACCTTTAATAACCATCAATACAGTGATTACTAACAGCTGACTTAAACAGAATTAGGTTTCTCTGGACTGAATGAGTCATAACTGTTCTTCCTCAAACTGATAGGTTCTGGTATTGATACGTGCACTGCGTCTGGGTTGATTGTATAACTCATTTGTAGTATCGTCACCGGTCAGCCTGAATGGTGATGCCCGTCGGTTGATGCCGCTCTTTTCCTCATCTCCACTGTCGACTGTTGAAGATGATCTAACCGGCTGCTGTCAGCTGTCGGGGTGACACACTTCGTCACTGGCCCATTTCATTTGACGAAGTTTGCTCCTCTGCTCGTCAGCTGATTGCTTAACTCGGAAGGTGCATCTCTCACAGCGACCGCAGACGTTTGCTCTTTGTGATCTATTTGTTGATGTTGATGGTTCATTTGTTCAGAAAATGTCGGCAGTTTTTCATTGATGGAATTTGGATGTTGGTTGGTGAGTTGTTGCACAGGAGACTGCTGTTTAGGTTGTGGATTGATTGCATTGTTAGTTCTGTTGCTATTTGAGTTATTGCCACTGTTGCTGTTCTGTGAGTTCTTGTTCTAGCTTGCGTTCTGATTGCGTTCGGGAATTTGTTGCTGATGTTCAAGGGCTGGAAAATCCTCAATTGAATATGTGGATGAGATTGACCAAATCTTGGTTGATGCTGTTGAGGTTTTTTGCGTCCCTCATATTCAAGTTTATGACCCATAAAATACACAGTCTGATATTGAGTTTTCAGCTTCCAAAACTCATCCATTTGTCTGTCTTTAATTGATGGTGTTTTGACAAACATCATCCTAGATAAATATCATTTCTTGCAGCGATTTGAGTTTATGACTGATCCAATAATGTTGTTTAGGTCCTGTTCTGAGTTCAATGACGCAATAAATGGGTTGTTACTGCATGGGACCGGACCCTTTGTTTGTGTGCCGCCGCTCACCAACGCGGAAAGCGGTAATGGAGCTGCACTGTGCACCAGTGTGCTTGATAATTTTCTCTACAGTAACTCACAACTGCTCAACATTTTTACCATCTCTTTATTTGAGGAGTTTATTATCCTAATGTTTCTGCTATATATATATCTTTCCACGGAATTTTACGAACTCAGCAATCCGTTCTTACAGATATTCAAGAGAGGCCATTGCTTCATCATACATTTTTTGCTAGAAAATGATCGTGATTTCACTTTTTTCAAGGTGATACAAGCAGTTTTTTGGCAAATTTTCCAGATGAGTATTTGTGTTCCCACTGTATTTTTTTCCTGACGAGATGATAACTGCATGACTGTTAATGAGGTGAAGGAGAGAAGGGGAAGAGTGGGCGTGACGCTTTGAATGCGGGCCTAATAAGGCAAGGAGCACAAACGGTCAGTTCTAGTCGTTGTGGTTAGCTCGCTCCACGACTGTAGAGGGTAGAGCCGAGCAGAGGCCTAGCTGCTAGTTTCCAACCTTTCACTGTTTGAATAAAATGGACCTCGTTGTCTATTGCACACACATAAACACTGTGTTGTAGATATGACGCACAGATAGTTTGAACCGGTAGGATTATCAAGTTTTTAAAACAGCCGATTTGACAATGGCCGTGTATAGTATTTGACACAGCAGATGAAGTGGCCTCCTCCATTTATATCAAGCAGAGGAGGAAACTTGCCACACAAACTCCCCCCACGGCTGCCAGTCAAAGACTGGCAGCAGTTCAAACTATAAATAATCATCAAAATTAATACTCCTATAACCTAATTCCTACAGTAATTACCCTACATAGTATGATCGTTTTTCTCCGAAGACACTCTAGATAAACAAGAAAAATGTCCAACATCAACATCCGGAAACCGAAGAATAATCTCTAACTCAACAGCAAATTATCTATAATAATCTTTAAAAATTATTTTATTCCTCTAGAAATGACGAACAGAGAACATGCAAACACGACAGAGAGCTCCACATGTAGTAAAGTACCCATTCCAATTCTCTGTCAACACCTAAATAAACAAACATTAATATCGTTTTGAACCTACTTTCCGCCCCACTAATGTCAAACCCATTGCAGCTGATCAGACGATAATGCAAGAGACCCACAATTAACAAACAATACAAACCAACTTAACCGATACCATGCACTCAAACAATAACCATACAGTTGCAGCATGAAACTGTTCACGAGATAAAAAATGCCAACCGCTGTCTGATTTCCGTTCGCCCAAACAAACTCATACCTATTTCAATACAAAATCACTACGCATAAATCCAAGATTATACATGTACAATATATCCATACAAAGCCCGTACTGCATTATAATACATTGCAATAACTATACAATACACCCAGCACACACCCCACCGTCCACCGCGGCAATGACTTGCCCACCCCTCATGGGTAGGAACGGCGTCAGCAGTATAAACTGAATCCAAACGCGCTTTAGTGAAGGATTATAGATAGGGATGAAAGAGCCGGTCGGGGTAGGACACGATGTATGCAACCTTGACTCAACCGGTCCGTACGGGGTTAGCGCAGAAATGGGGGAGGACGGGAGGCGGAGGGTACCGGAACTGGTTTGGTGCCCGAGTCAGCTAACGGACGGGGGGGAAGGGGGGAGACCGGAAGGAGAGGGGGGGGGCGGAAGGGGAACGGCTGGATGGAAGCAGGCTTGCGGCCTTGATTGGCAAGGTTAATGTTATGAACATTTTAATTTTTACTGCATTTATGATCCTCATTGTATTTATATATACGTTTTTTCTTCTGTAGATGGTTGTAGTGGAGTATAATTGGACACTAACTGTTGCTCGTTTTATATTTATTCGATTCTGGTAGGATTAGTGTTATTCCAAATTTCTGGTGGGGGCGGGGCGTAGGGATCCCCTAGGCAAAAAGTTGGATGTGCTCCTGGAAGATTATGTGAGTTTGCACTTGCCTATTCCTCGTCTTATAAATTTGTTTCTGTGGCACGCTTGCTACGTTGTGAGTGTATATATCGTTATATATTTATGCATGGATTGTAATTCTATATTTTTTATGTGGACATATATGTTGGTATTCTTATCTAGTTGTGGTATATATGACTCATTCAATGCTTAATTGGCGAGTTCGTAGCGGTGGGGCCTTGGGATATTTTTATATGTTCTGTTCATTTATCACTATATATTCTTTTATTGGAAAAATGTGGTAGGTATGTCTTATAATTCAATTTGCAGCCTTAGTGTGCGAACGGCCCTGTTTGTACCAGCCTGAAGGTAGGATTGCAGGCAAGCTTCTGCGTTTCCCATCTATTTATTTCATATGTATATATTATCTATAAGAATAGTATGGATTATAAGTATTATTATTGGCGAGTTTAGGTATGTATTGTGGGATGATGCAGCACCTACGGTCGAGAATCTATCTACCCCATATTGCATTACCCACTTTTGAAACAGTTATATCAGTGTTCCATTGACGGTTTTTTTTCCAATAGCGAAAATACCTGAACGATATGGATTTACTGTAAGTTAAAATATTATGTTATATATACTCAGTAATGATCGATTGATTTATGTTGAATTTGCGGAGTTTTTGGAATTTCGATCAGTTACCTCATACAGTTTCAGGCATTTTAGTGTATTTTAGGCTTGAAGCATCCATGTAGCAAGCTATTTCAGGCATAATTGCTAGGTTGTTGCATCATTGTGGGAGTTTTATATGTATATATGACACATCTGTTACGATTAAACCGTGGTCACTTTAGTTGAAGAGATGTTAATTCAACCCTGTTATGGACTGATGTTGAGGCTAATTTCATTAGATTTTACATGTACTATACCGTATTTACTATAGGTTTCAGTAACATCGCCTGCTTGTCATGGTATCTTATTCACTTTTCTTATTTGTTTGGTTACATGCTTGTTCATTCTCATTCATCACGTTTAATGTATGTTCTGGGTATGGTAGAGAATTTATCTTCTTGCTTTGTTTTATCTCGTGAGATTCAGTATAGGTCTTTCAGTTTTGTAGGTTCTCTGTTGAATCTCCATCTTCAATGCAATTTGTTGGTTATTTATACAATTTAGGATATATTACGTTTGTGTCTACAATATAGAACATTATTTCATGTCTAATTTAGTTACATTTTGTTCATTTATAGTGATATATATATCTTCTTTCATCCTGATACAATATTTGACGGGGTTATTATAGATATAGAAAAGACGATTTGTTACAAATTTGGTCTTACTGTTAGATGTGGGTCAGTTATACGCGATGTTAGGTTCAAAGATCTAGTCATTCCAACCAATAATTATATATTTTCATTCAAGTTTGATGAAGATGTATGATATTTAGTCATTATTTTGAGCGATGTACGTATCAAATCCCTCCCACACGGCTCTATTTTTCGTAGTTTTCCTTCTAATGTCACACACCAGGTACACACATTCACGCTTTGTTCGCATTTATCCAGAACCGGGGCACGGTATAATGACGTCGTATACAGGGATAGTTACCGATACAATGTAGACACACACGCACACACACACACACACACATTTTGATTGCAGATACAGGATCGGTTGACATCTGAGGCACTTTAACTCTGATATATGTTTTTTTCCATTAGAACAAAATCCCTTGTTATTGTTACAAGATATTTATTGTGGACCACCTTCACGTCATGATAGGTGAAACAAACTAAGCATCTTAACCTATCCTATCCTTTTCTATTCAGGAATTATATAGTATCGATCGCGTTTTAGTGCATAAATTTGTTACTTTATTATCGATTTATGATATATTCATTTTCATCCTCTCCACTTGGCTCTACATTTTGATATTGCCTATTCACGCCCATCAAAACCTAACATAACCAAACTTGATGTATGGTGTTCAGTCATTGTTATATACATATGAAGCCCTCCAAACGACTCTAAATAATACTTTAACATATGTGCTATTTATTTTGTTGTCACTCTCATCCCATATAAGTTATCAGAGAGGACCCATTTTCAATCTTAGATGGTTTGAATGTTACGGGTAACTCATATTATTTTGATTTTGACACAATTCTACGTGACTTTAACATATTATTCACACCCATCATAACCTGACCTGACCTTACGTACGGTATTCAGTCATTGATATATACATATGAACCCCTCAATACAACTCTAAATATCACTCTAACATACATGTTATTTATTTCGTTGTCACTCACGAGTCGTATATGTTACCAGAGAATCCCCCATTTTCAAACTTGGATGGATTGAATTCTACATATATTTCAAATTTGTATTCAGTTTTAAACAAACGGACACATAGTCTCAAACCATGTTTTTCTTAATTTACTTTAATATCTCCGCTTAACTCTACAACCTTTGACAACTTGCATTTCTGAATTTTCATTTATCTCTTGCCTATATTTTTCGTATCCTTTACGATGACTTCGTTTCAAGATCTGACCGGACGCTGATTTATATCATACCATTCTGTAACACATCTAGATCATTTACCTCGAACTAGGTTTTCTGACTTCATTTAACCCTTGAAACAATTTTTTTCTACTGATTTCGAAGATTCGAAGTTACCTCCGACTGTCACGATGTTCACAATTCATCACTTAACCTTCGAGTTTAGGATAATATAAACATTTCATTGAGAACATACATAGTTTTTATTAGTATTTATTAGCATTATTTACAGGCCTTGCTGCCATAATCAATATCATATACCTTGGTTTTTGATATTTAAACAGCATTGTTCGTCATCCAACAGTACTTTTCAATACTATATTCCAGTATTCTCTCAAAATCCATCTCATACTTCATCATATCTTTGATTCGGTTAGCGAAGGCTATTCTGTTCCCGTGTGTCAATAAATGTATTACTTCTTCTTTTTGAACCTAATTATTCGAATCTTTTTCCAATTCAAAGTCATTCTGAGATTCATCATTGAAAATTTTTGCATACGTTCCACTTTCTCTTTTGTTCTTAGGTATAATCTGGTGTCCACTACCTCAGCTGTATTACAATCATGATGAAAATTTTACCCTTGGATCATATAAATTATCGAGGTATGCTTCTCTTATCCCCTCCCACTCCTAAACTTACTTACATACGAATGTACGCTTGAATATTTACATTCACATACGTACTCGGCCCTATACATATACACAGTTGATGACCTAGGTGAGAAATATTAGGCCAAATGTTTTGCGAAAAAACACATGTAATCAACTTGTAATAGCTAGCTGGTAATCAAAATGGAGTCAGTGATACGTCGAGAACAAGAGGAGACACACGTTTCGTCATAGAATAAACAGAAAATGATCATTCATATCTCAAAATTTTGTTTACAAGTGCTAGAAGAAGAAATCTCCGAAGATGATATGAGTCGGTTCGAATAAATATTGACTAGTGTGGAAAACAACAGTTATCTCAGAATGGACAAACAAGAATCAAAAGAGTGGGAGATATCATTCATAAATGTATGCAGGAAAAAGAAAATCTGCTTTGGGAAACTAATGTGGACGTGTTACATTCGTATGTAAGTAAGTTTAGGAGGGGGAGGGGGAGGGAGTAAGAGAAGCATATCTCGATAATTTATATGATCTAAGGGTAAAATCTTCATCATGATTGTAATACAGCTGAGGTAGTGGACACCAGATTATACCTAAGAACAAAAGAGAAAGTGGAATGTTTGCAAAATTTCTCAATTATGAATCTCAGAATGACTTTGAATTGGAAAAAGATTCGAATAATTAAGTTCTAGAAGAAAAAGTAATACATTTATCGACACACGGGAACGGAATAGCCTTCGGTATCCGCATCAAAGATATGATGGAGTATAAGATGGATTTTGAGAGTATACTGATATATAGTGATGAAAAGTACTGTTGGATGACGAACAATGCTGTTTAAATATCAAAAACCAGGTATATGATATTGATGATGGCAGCAAGGTCTGTAAACAATGCTAATAAATACTAATAAAAACTATGTATGTTCTCAATGAACTGTTTATATTATCCTAAACTCGAAGGTTAAGTAATGAATTGTGAACATCGTGACAGTCGGAGGAAACATCGAATCTTCAAAAATCAGTAGAAAAAATTTGTTTCGAGGGTTGAAATGATGCCAGAAAACCTAGTTCGAGGTAAATGATCTAGATGTGTTACAGAATGGTATGATATAAATCAGTCCGATCAGATCTTGAAACTAAGTCATCGTTAAGGATAAGAAAAATATAGGCGAGAGATAAATGAAAATTCAGAGATGCAAGTTGTCAAAGGTTGTAGAGTTAAGCGGAGATATTGAAGTAAATTAAGGAAAACTTGGTGTGAGACTATGTGTCCGTTTGTATGAAACTGAATACAAATTTGAAATATATGTAGCATTCAATCCATCCACGTTTGAAACTGGGGGATTCTCTGGTAACATATACGACTCGAGAGTGACAACGAAATAAATAACAAGTATGTTAGAGTGATATTTAGAGTTGTATGGAGGGGTTCATATGTATATATATCAATGACTGAATACCGTACGTAAGGTCAGGTCAGGTTATGATGGGTGTGAATAATATGTTAAAGTGACGTAGAATTGTGTCAGAAGCAAAATAATATGAGTTACCCGTAACTTTCAAACCATCTAAGATTGAAAATGGGTCCTCTCTGATAACTTATATGGGATAAGAGTGACAACAAAATAAATAGCACATATGTAAAAGTATTATTTAGAGTCGTTTGGAGGGCTTCATATGTATATAGCAATGACTGAACACCATACATAAAGTTAGGTTATGTTAGGTTTTGATGGGTGTGAATAGGCTAGATCAAAATGAAGAGCCAAGTGGAGATGATGAAAAGGAATATATCATAAATCGATAAAACAGTAACAAATTTATGCATTAAAACTCGATCGATACTATATAATTCCTGGATAGAAAAGGATATGATAGGTTAAGATGCTTAGTTCTTTTCACCTATCATGACGTGAGGGTGGTCCACAATAAATACAGTATCTTGTAACAATAACAAAGGATTTTGTTCAAATGGAAAAAAACATATATCAGAGTTAAAGTGCCTCATATGTTAACCGATCCTGTATATGCAATCAAAATGTGTGTGTATGTGAGTGTGTGTCTACATTGTATCGGTAACTATCCCTGTATACGACGTCATTATACCGTGCCCCGGTCCTGGAGATATGCGAACAGAGCGTGAATGTGTGTACCTGGTGTGGGACATTAGAAGAAAAACTACGAAAAATAGAGCTGTGTGGGAGTGATTTGATGTGTACATCGCTCAAAATAATGACTAAATATCATACACATCCATCAAACTTGAATGAAAATATATAATTATTGGTTGGAATGACTAGATCTTTGAACCAAACATCGCGTATAACTGACCCACATTAAAAAATGTATTAGGTTGAAGTGCATTAGTTTTCTTGGATCCTACCTGCTTAGACTCATCCGAACATGTAACAGAGCTATCGATAAATTCTGGAATCCAAACATCTGCAGAAGGTTTCTTGCTGGATTAAATTGGAGAAAAATGTATTCAACTGCTTTTGATATGAAAAATATACAGCCCTAGTGGAGAGATTCATACATATCAATATCATACATAAGCATCCAACTTGATTAAAAAATACATAACTATTGGATAGAATAGGTTGAGTTGCCAAGGTATTAATGTATTCGTCATTGTATGGTAACCCATTTTGCATTCATCGATATTTGATCTATGTTATCGTTCATTGGTATATATTTCGCTAATAATGTACCTTAGACATGGTTCATATCCTAGATCTTGTGGATTGCGGACCTTAGAATGCAGATCTGTATGAAAAAATTGTTAGAGTGGATTTGGTCAATATTTGATATGATAGACGAAAATGGTAGGAGCAAAACGTCCAACACTACAAAAAATCTTATTCCGACAGTAAAACCGTACATAAATCTTGCTAACGCTTTAACATTCGTAACACTCACTGACGTATGAGGTAAGCTTACATAAACGTTTTGAACACGTAAGTCCACAAACGAGCGATGACCTAACATTACTCGAGACTGGTCGATATTAATTGACTTATAACAAACGAAGTGAACAAAATATATATATAGATGTAGGCACACAATCTGCTAAAGATTGGTAAAACTACAGGGTCAAGTGGTTAGATTTGATAAGGATGAAGGTTAGAGCAATGAAGAAAAAATACTTAACATACAGTAGGTATGAAACGGGGAATAATATGCAATACTTGGTAATTTTTGGTTAGAATGAGTTAGGATTATGACCATCATTACAGACCTTCAGTGAAAAATGTTGAAGTGGATCTGGTGAATGGTCGAAAAAGTCAAATATTCTGAATGGGAACGCAGTCTCATAACAAAAGCCTGAATTAATCAAAAACTTCTAAGTTGCTAAACTGCAAACGAAATACAAACATTTATAAAAGTAAGACTTGCGGGAATAAGCATGTAGCAAAGACCTGCGATTGGATAAAATAATTGAGATGTACATTCAATTATTGAAGAAAT
>SDVV010020403.1:0-13328 GCA_016164225.1 Gammarus roeselii
ATATTTAAATTTATATATATATATATATATATACACGAATATTTCATCGGTTTTCATTTATTAACTGTTGAATGAGTTCTAAACACTTATAATGCCTCAAATGAATTTAAACACTCAAAGTGCCTCAAATGAGTTCAAAACACTTATAGTGCCCCAAATGAGTGCTAAACACTTATAGTGCCTCAAATGAGTTTTAAACACTAATAGTGCCTCAAATGAGTTTGATACACTAATAGTGCCTCAAATGAGTTCTAAACACTTATAGTGCCCCAAATGAGTTCGAAACACTTATAGTGCCTCAAATGAGTTCTAAACACTTATAGTGCCTCGAATGAGTTCGAAACACTTATAGTGCCTCAAATGAGTTCTAAACACTAATAGTGCCCCAAATGAGTTCGAAACACTTATAGTGCCTCAAATGAGTTCTAAACACTTATGGTGCCTCAAATAACCTGTCTCGAGGGAAGGCTTCAATCTTTGAAGCCTTGACTTTATATGCTGACCCCTGGCCCGTGTGACTGTGGATGGGAATTAGGGTTACTATAACGAACATCTCTAAAGACCTGAAATCATGTTGATAGGGGTCCCAGGCCAAAAGAACATCTCTAAAGGCCTGAGATCATGTTAATAGGGGTCCCAGGCCAAAAGAACATCTCTAAAGGCCTAAGATCATGATATTAGGGGTACCAGGCCAAAATAACATTTCAAAAGGCCTGTGATCATGATAATAGGGGTACCAGGCCAAAAAAAAAACATCTCTAAAGGCCTGAGATCATGATAATAGGGGTCCCAGGCCAAAAGAACATCTCTAAAGGCCTGAGATCGGGATATTAGGGGTACCAAGCTATAAGAACATCTCTAAAGGCCTGAGATCGTGATATCAAGGGTCCCAAGCCACATGAACATCTTTAAATGCCTGAGATCATGATAATAGGGGTCCCAGGCCAAAATAACATCTCTAAAGGCTTGAGATCGTGATATTAGGGGTACCAGGCCAAATAAACATCTCTAAAGGCCTGAGATCGTGATATTAGGGGTACCAGGCGATAAGAACATCTCTAAAGGCCTGAAATCGTGATATTAGGGGTTAGGGCATAAGAACATCTCAAAGGCCTGAGATCGTGATTTTAAGGGTACCGGGCCAAAAGAACATCTATAAAGGCCTGAGATCGTGAGATTAGGGGTACCAGGCCAAAAAAACATCTATAAAAGCCTGAGATCATGATATTTGAGGTACCAGGCGAAAAGATCATCTCTAAAGGCCTGATATCATGATATTAGGGGTACCAGGACAAAAGAACATCTCTAAAGGCCTGAGATCGTGATATTAAGGGTATCAGGCCAAAATAACATCTCTAAAGGCCGAGATCATGATAATATAGGGGAACCAGGCCAAAATAACATCTCTAAAGACCTGAGATCGTGATATTAGGGGTATCAGGCCATAAGAACATCTCTAGAGGCCTGAGATCGTGATGTTAGGTTTTTCCGGCCAAAAGAACATCTCTAAAGGCCTGAGATCGTGATATTAGGGTTTTAATGCCCTAAGAACATCTCTAAAGGCCTGAGATCGTGATGTTAGGGGTACCAGGCCAAAAGAACATCTCTAAAGGCCTGAGATCGTGATGTTAGGGGTACCAGGCCAAAAGAACATTTCTAAAGGCCTGATATCGTGATGTTAGGGGTACCAGGTCATAAGAACATCTCTAAAGGCCTGATATCGTGATGTTAGGGGTACCAGGCCAAAAGAACATCTCTAAAGGCCTGAGATCGTGATGTTAGGGGTACCAGGCCAAAAGAACATCTCTAAAGGCCTGAGATCGTGATATTAGGGGTACCAGGCCAAAAGAACATTTCTAAAGGCCTGATATCGTGATATTAGGGGTACCAGGCCAAAAGAACATCTCTAAAGGCCTGAGATCGTGATGTTAGGGGTACCAGGCCAAAAGAACATCTCTAAAGGCCTGATATCGTGATGTTAGGGGTACCAGGCCAAAAGAACATCTCTAAAGGCCTGATATCGTGATGTTAGGGGTACCAGGCCAAAAGAACATCTCTAAAGGCCTGATATCGAAATATTAAGGGCACCAGGACAAAAAACTGCATTCGTTTTGCGCTGGAGCCAACATGAAAGAAGCAACACTTCCTTTAATGCTTCAACGAGAATAAATTGCAGTTCACCCTAATGAAGTTCTCTTTAAAATAATTTATTAACATGGGTGATCATTTTTTAATTGAACGGCTGGGGAGCAGAGTTGCATAACCGCATTCGTGTTTTCGTAGAAATAACATTGAAAAGCTGATGTTGCTATGTAACTTTACTTCTTAGCCATTATTATTGTCTTAAGTTCATCCAATGAAACAACATTCATAATTTGTAGAATGGTAAAAAAAATAGGTTACATGGTTCTTATGAATATTCAAATGATCACAATATTAATCACCCAGGGTCTCAACAACCATTAATCCCTTAATTAGTAGTCATAACATCTTTGCATCTGTGAGGCCAGGTGGAAATACTGAAATTGTACACCGTCGAAGAAGCATCACGATATGGTGCAGCATCTTACACTAATCGCGAATAGGGGGGTAGCTAGAGGTGGGGTGGAGGGAGGGGGATGGGGATTGGTGCCCTCAACATTTGGGTCCGAAAAAATTCAGAAATGTTTAGGATACGTCCAAAGAGCAGGGTTGTATAACAGTTCATACATGGAATAATGAATGTTATTGACGGGCTACAACAAAATTTCCAATGGAACTATCAGTATTTTACTATGAAAGTGAAGTATCCTGACTACACGCAGGGGAACTACTCGCGATGGACTTTTCAACGCACAAGAGGCACCCGACCGTTGCCTCTGCGACCGTTGCCTCTGCGACCGTTGCCTCTGCGACCGTTGCCTCTGCGATGCTGGGATAAATAACTCGTACGAAATAATAAGATATCCACTGCAGGAAAGAAACGTTAATGAAATATTTATTGATATTATTTATCAAAGTCGTAGCTAAGCTCATTGCGATATAATTCGCTTGATGAAGGCAATACCGGGATAAGAACATGTTTAAGGGGATGTTTCAGGGCGGGTGTGGGTGATCAATCACAGTAATGTAAACGATGCTAACCTAAATTCAATGAGGTATGGAACTATCATAAGAATTATATCATCTCCAGTAGTTATTAACATTTCGTCTCGTGTGGGAAGTTTCATTATTATGCCAGTGTTTCTTGGATACACTAGGCCAAAACTGTTCAATTTTCATGGCATGCTCTGATGTTTTCACGGTGCTATGCTATGAACCTGACGCTTATTCTACCGCCACATTTTGAAACCATGTTACCCAATCCTATTTCCTACTCAGTTCGCGTTTCTAAATAAAGGAAAGAATCGATTGGGAGCTCAAAAATGTATGAAAGATTAAAGAATAAATGAAAGAAATATAATACAGAACGGCTGCATGAATGCTGCTCGGTGTTATATTATCATAATTAAATGGACTCTGTACCATGTTTATATTTTGTTGATTCTGTTCGGCTTCTGTTCGTCCAAACACAATTACGAAAAAGATCCAAGTTAATCTGAGCCACGATATCCAAGTTAGTCTGAGCCACGATATCCAAGTTAATCTGAGCCACGATATCCAAGTTAGTCTGAGCCACGATATCCAAGTTAGTCTGAGCCACGATATCCAAGTTAATCTGAGTCACGATATCCAAGTTAATCTGAGCCACGATATCCAAGTTAGTCTGAGCCACGATATCTTTCCACCGTCCCAATCAATGGCGTTGTCCGATCGACCTTGGAAGATGCAGATAATACAAATCAGAAGTTAATGTTGGCGGTCCTCACTACGCGAGACGCTCACTAAATATCCTCACTAACAAAACTTTGAACATGAGGCATCTCTTATAAAAGAACGCACACTTACAAATAATATAAACGGTTTGCCAAAATTTGAAGGACGGGATATTATTTCGTTTTGATATCCAATGCCTGGTAGACAGGGATTGGAATATGACTCGAGTATAACCACTTACAATCCGCCCAACATCCAGTCGGCCTGACAAGGGCTGAAGAACGCGCACCGTAATAAGGATCAACGGCCACCGCAAAGAACCTGGAAGCTTGCCTCACTATACGAGAGTTACTTTCCTCATCCGGTCCATTGCTTCATCCGTGCTTAGGACCATTTGCCTCAGTCGCAAGGTAATTGAATTGCACCAAAGGAGAAAAGAACTGGTAGGAAAGTATTGCTACTTAGTATATTACTAAGTGGCAACGAGTCCTGCGTGCGCTGAGTGTAGACATTGCTTTATTACAGAGCTGGATTTTGATTTGATTTGAGCCTCATTTCCACCAGAGCCTCAACGTGAGTCATAATAGGCTCCCCCGTAGGGCGCGTTCGGGAAGGATCGTCGACCGCAGCACACACGTTGTCCAACGTTATCATCATATGGAACTATACAAAAAAAATGTACGAAGGAATTGTGAATTTAACATAAACATTGATTTCCAACCAATATATAACCCATTTGAATTTTCTGAGGTGTGGTGAAATTCACATGTACATTGATTTGATACTGACACAAAAACACGTTTAATTTTATTAGATAAACAAATTTGAAATAGCTTTTCAAGTTAGAGAAAATGATGGCCCGGATCCGCCATCACGCTCTTCCAAAACCTGATCCGGCTTCAATTAACGGGCGGGCTTTCGGTGCGCCGTTTAGTGTTCTGGAGCAGCGGCCCGGATCAAGAGTTCAAGAGCAATCGGGGAGGGAGGAAGACTCTTATTAGGTCTAATGGAAGGGTGCAACGGAGAATAAACGGAAAAAATGGCTCACGCAGACATAAGAAATGCGGAGGAGCGATGGTAAGGTCAGCAACCCTTGACGGATAGACATCGAGACGGACGAAAATTTGTTATATTGTAACAAGTGAAGCATGGGTCATGGGAGACGCGGACAGAGGGTGGAGCGGATTAAGGGAGGCATGGACCAAGGAATACCTGGACCAATGAAGGTGTGGACAAGGGAGGCGTGGTCCAAGAAAGGTGTGGAATAAGAGAGGCTTAGACCATAAGAGGCTTGGACTAAGGGAGGCGCCGGCCGAGTGAGGCGTGGAGCATGGGAGTAATGGACAAAAGTTGGCGTTGACCAAGGGAGACGTGGACCGAAGGAGGCTTGGTCCAATGGAGGTTTTTACCCAGGGAGGCATGGACCGAGTGAGGCAAAGACCAAGGGAGGCGTAGATGCGTGATACAGGGCCGAGTGAGGCGTAGACCAAGAAAAGCGCAGATGCGTGATAGAGGACCGAGTGAGGAGTAGACCAAGAGAGGCGTGGATCCGTGATACAGGACCGAGTGAGCTGTGAATTATTCGTAATTCGACGAGTGGACCTAGTCAGGCGTGGACCTAGTCAGGCGTGGACCTAGTCAGGCGTGAACCAAGTTAGGCGTGAGCCTAGTCAGGCGTGGACCTAGTCAGGCGTGAACCTAGTCAGGCGTGGACCTAGAGAAACGTGAACTTTATGGAGCTCATTTAACGGTCAGTGGACCCTGTAATAGCATGATCGGCTCAGTGATCTGACACAGGCGTGAGGAGTGACGGCGTAGTTCCTCTGTCATCAGTGGGACCATGACATCATGGTCCCACCGACCATGTCATCGGAATTATGAGTGGCATGACTGTTATGTCAGTCGCAAGGCATCAGAAAGCATGGTTTTGTCAATCGAGAAATGGGATAAAATTTTGTGTGTTTCGAAAAGCTTTATTTATAAATAGAGATGCTGTAAGTTTTTGAACCCTTGATTACTAAGTCGATGTCAAAAATGATTTCGACCAAGTTACAAAGAATTGATCAGCTGATCTGCCACTTCAGAATTTGAATCAGCCAACAGATTGTGAACAATAAAATGATTTTTATAATGACTATCATCGGGTGAAGACTCCTTCGCATGCATTTCTGTTAAGCAATGTCGGAGAAAAAAATTCTCTTCCTGGCAGTACAAGTAGAGCGCCGATTATGCAGCCGTCTCGTGGTTTAGGAGTCATTGGCTGCTTTACGGTCACTTGACTGCAATTTAACAGTCGGCGGCCGGTGGCTCGAGTTCCCTGGCCTGGCCCTAAACACAACGGTAACAGTGAACAACTGTAATGTGAAACGAATGCCCGCAATTTAAGACTCATTAGCGCTCTCTGGCGTATTGGACGCTCTATGGCGTATTGGACGCTCTCTGGCGTATTGGACGCTCTCTGGCGTATTGGACGCTCTCTGGCGTATTGGACGCTCTCTGGCGTATTGGACGCTCTATGGCGTATTGGACGATCTCTGGCGTATTGGACGCTCCATGGCGTATTGGACGCTCTCTGGCGTCCTATCTCAAGTGCGAAATCACAATAGAAAGGTATACAAATAACTTCTTTCAGAATTCCAGTAAATGATCAATTAATTGCTTAATTGCATGATCTGCAAAATAAAATTGCCCATCATAGTCTAGATGTAAATTCATATTTACTTACATCAACATGCAATAAAGTTTATTGCCAGACGATGGAAATAGTATATCTAATAATAATAATAAGTGATCGAATAATGTAGAACTAAATTATAAATTCGTTAATCAATAACAACTATAATCCCAACTGAATCATGTGAACAGCCGCCGTTCAATACCTCATACTAACAGGTTAATAATTATATAAGATTGGATTATTTCTGAATAAATCTTTCCTGAATATATCCTATTTTCTACATTTTCATAAGGGTACCGCGAGACTACAACACTACTTGTTAGTCAGTCCGGTGGGACGGGGCTTAAATCCAACTTATTTCAAATATCAATGAATGGGAAGCAATCGACGTTAATTTGATGACATAACGTCAATGTGTAACAGCAGTCAATTCAGAAACCAGCGGTTGAATAGAAGCCATTGTTTACCAAACAGTGGTCTTTATTCCTATCTTTTCTTAAGCTCGTGATTGTTTTTAACAGTTTTGACAACAAAAGTTAATTCTTCACTGTCGTTGATTTTACATCTAACGACACTTGGCTAATGGACGTCTACTTCACATTCGACGGCAATCCAATAACTGATACCAATTCGATTACAGCCATCAATCTGATAACAGCAATCAATCTGATTACAGACATCAATCTGATAACAGACATGAATCAGCTAACAGACATTAATCTGATAACATACATCAATTTGATAACCGACATCAAATGATAACAGACATCAATCTGATAGCAGACATCAATCTGATAACAGACAAACGATCGCATTAAATCGATAGAAAATTCATTAAAAGATAGCGAGGCCTTGTTCACAACTGTTGTAAGTAGGAGGCAGCCACGCTGTGACAATGCACCAAACGGTGGCGACTATCTCACCACGTCCAACCACGACCGATTTGCTGTATTTCCCGATGAAAGGGACTCTCAGTATACAGAGGATATTATTATGATTGGTGATTACAATGTAATCACCAATAATCACCAATTGGTCGAAGCAAGAGACTTGTCGCAGACGGAAAACGCGTGGGCAAGGTATAAAACCATACTAAAAAATTAAACAATCACACGTCAATATCCACGTCACTGGCATCCTGCCCCATCCGAACTAACGCAGATCCAAGTTAATCAAGATGATATACCTTAACAATCGCCTAGCAACTTCCTGCGAAGTTCAAGAAAGCCGATTCTCTGATCATTGTGATTCGATGATCCACCTAAAGTACTATGACTTTAGGCACCAACAAGTCCTGCATAAACACACATGGACTTGATAGCCTCGAAAACATCTTGAGTAACATCGGCGCTGGTCTCGTCACTAAGAATGAGTCAGAAAACGTACTCGATATCCAACCCAAAACTCTGCCAGTAGTGCCCGACGGACTGACTCAACGGTCGTCGCCCGTGCTAACACTAGATACACAACCAATGCAAGAGCCCATCAAAACATTACCGCAGGTCTTAGCCAAAAAGTTCTTGACATCAATCCAATCCGAGTAAGAGCAGTGCAGTAGTCGCTTCCCCGCTAGTACAATCCGTGTAAGCGGAAAAAATGGCTCCGACACAGCGCCTCAAAGTAGAAGCCCTTCAGGTCAAGAAAATAGAGTTAATGTGACTACCGGTACCCTCAAATGTTACTATGTAAACGCTAGAAGTCTCCGAGACAAAATTGAAGAATTAGTTATTCGTACATTAAATGAAGATATCGCCTAATAGCAAATCACAAAATCTTAGATGAAATTGAACACCAGACATTATTTAAACGAATTCTCTCTCCCCAGTAACTGACTATTTCACAAAGATAGACTAGGCCGAGAGGGCGGTGGAGTGTTCCTCACATAAAAATACTTGGCAAATATTAAAAGTCACTATTCCAAGAAGCAGACACGACATAGTATCGATACAAGTAGTCGGTACACATACAAAATGTCAAATCCCCCTCGTCGTTCGTCTCCCAAAAAGCAAGGTTGCAGATGATATCGACCTTTGCAACACCCTCGTCGATGTCGTCACAACAACACCCAGAATTGTGCTTAGAGGCTTCAATATCCCTGCCATTGCCTCAAAAACAGACGTGTACACTGCCACCGGTTAACGTCTGATTGATTTTGCAGACGATGAGTTTAGGGCCCAAATGGTGAAGACACCTACAAGAGGTAGCGATTTCCTTGATCTTCTATTTAGTGCAAGCGACTCACATGTCACGAACGTTAAATTGAGAGGACCACTCAGAATTAGCGATCATATCTATATCCGTTTTACGACATCTCTCTTGTTGAATGCGTTATTAAACTACGATGAAGTTCTAACTATAGATTATCCAACTTTGTTGGCTTAAGACTGTGAAAGCCGACAGCGTACACAACCCTCGGACGTGGCGTCAAATACACGTAAAACAATTTGCTTTTTTTTACGACTGGACCTGTTGCAGTTCTCTTTTCCACGGCTTGTGCTGATGGACTGCTGGTCGCCTGCTTGGCTAGGGATACGCTCAAGTTCGATATTTTTAAGTATAGTTAGAAACTGTATTCGACCCAACAGAAACCCCCAAATAACGACGATGCAAGAAAAATAAAGAAGGACCTAACCGTAAAAATAAAGATTACAAAATTAAATTGCAATGAACGCCAAAACTAATCCGAAACAATGTTTTAGCTAAATTTCGAGCAAAACCAATTCAAGATCTGCAATAGGATCTCTTGAGAATGATAGTGGTGAGTTAGAAAACGATGACACTGACACGAGTGTCTTACTAAACCATAATTTTAGTTCTGTATTTACTTTGGAGGATCCGGATATTCCTAATCCGAAGGACATCATGGCGGAAAGACAAATTGAAGCCCTCAGCATAGTAATCTTTTCTCCTGACGAGGTTATTAAATATATAGATAAATTGAATGCTACATAATCTCCAGGTCTAGACCAAGATCATCCCAGAATACTGGAAGAGATTAAGAACAAAATCGCGGAACACCTATCAAACATACTCACCCAATCTCTCACAAATGGCACTTGTTCCTCTCAGTGGAAAGAGGCCAAAGTCACTCCAACTTTTGAAAGAAGGGACAAAAAGTGTCATGGCAATCACAGACCAATTAGTCTCACTTTAGTCATTGGCAAATTGACGGTAAGTATGATAACGGATAAAATTACGGAATTTTTAGAGTCAAAATCAGCATGACGTTAGACATAATTGTTCCTGTCTTACGAGCCCACTACTTTTTTCCAGAATACGATTGAAATTCACGACAAAAATTATTCAATCGATATCATTTCCTTGATTTTCAAAAAGCCTTCGATCAAGTCCCTCACAAGTACTTAGTTAGTAAATTGCACAGCATCGGTATTCGGGGCAGGTTTAATAACTGGATAAAATGTTGGCCTCGGACAGACGGAAGCGAGTTGTACCCAACGTAGCTTCCACCCCTTAGGGTAATGTCACACGCGGCGTGCCTCAAGGATCCGTGCTAGGGCCAGTTTTCTTCATAATATTCGTAAGCGATCTCGTTATAAACGAGTTTTCGAGCATTATAAAATTTGCAGACGATGTTTAGGACAAAGGAAGAGTGAAAACCGAAACAGGTGTCAGCAGATCCAATTAGGCTTGAAAAAATTGTTGATTGGTCAGAAGAGGGAGTAATGCACATAGGTCTTCATAACCAAAATCACGAATATTCGATGTCCGGAAAAAACTGATTCCTGCCACCGGAGAGAAAGATCTAGGTGTCATCATTAGTAACGACTTAAAGAGCAGCAAGCAATGTAACGGGGAGCCCAGTGTTCGCGCTGAAATTATTTACGCACACGCGCACTATCGCCACTTCACTTCAGCTTACTATCATGGCCGGACACTGTCATAACCGCTGAACATCTTTCAGCATACGTGCTTTCGCGCTAAAAAATGTTTCAGCCCACGTGCATTTGCTCCACCATCGCAGCATCCTTCACTCAGAGCAGTCACTGTCATATCCGCCTCTGTCATAACCGCCACTGTCATATCAGCCACGAGTCGTACCATTTTACTAGTATCACTTTAATGATATTTCAATAAACTGTCATAACCGCTAAAAAACGGCATTATGTACCCTAGAAAAATACTTACGTTTGCCCCGCGGGTTAGAACAACGTACCTTTGCCCGCTGGTTAGAAACACGTACCCCCAGCTTAGGTTAGGTTGGGTAGGTAAAGTTTCACTAAAGTGATAACCAGTAAAATGGTACCTTAGCTCGGTTAGCGGAACAACTCGTGGCTGAAATGCCAGTGGCGGTTATGAAACTGGCTGGTCTGACTGAGGAATGCAACGAATGTTCGCTGTTAAAAAATGGTACCGTAGTTAGGTAGTCGGAACAACTTGTGGCTGTTATGACAGTTGGCGGAGATGAAAGGGGCTGATCTGATGTTAGCTATAAAAAAATTAGCGCCAGGTGTAGCGACCTAAGTAACGATGCTGCCAAAAAAGACAACAAATGCAAGGCACTATCCAGTACAAAAACAGACACAGCATTCCTAAGTTATATAATGCATTTGTTAGATCGCATCTCAAGTATTCCGTTCAATTCTGGTCTCCGCTATATCATAGAAAAAATATATTAAATTAAGGAATTTTCGACGTAGATCTACCAAACTTCTCCCTTCGCTGCGCAATAAATCGTACGAAGACAGACTACGTGAACTCAACCTTTGTTCACCAGAGAAGCATTGAGTCAGAGGTGATATGATCGAGGTGTGGGAGATTATGAAGGGTAAAGAAAACGTCGACCGAGCGAGCCTTTTCACTCTAGATGAGAGTGGAGTGACCAGAAAAAATGGACACAAAATTGCTGGGAAGCGTTTCTCACTCGACATCACGCGCAATACTTCACGTATAGAGTTGTCGAAGAATGGAACAAACTTCCACAGAAGGTTGTAAACAGCAATACAATCGAAATGTCTAAGTCACGGCTTAGACGTTTCGACCAACATCAATGTGATATCAGATATCAATTTGATAACAGACATCAATGTGATAACATACATCAATGCGATAACATGCAGCAATGTGATGACAGACATCAATGTGATAACATACATCAATGCGATAACATGCGGCAATGTGATGACAGACATCAATGTGATAATGGACATCAATGTGATGACAGCCATCATTGTGATAACAGACATCAATGTGATAACAGACATCAATGTGATAACAGACATCATGTGATAACAGACATCAATATGATAATAGAAATCAATGTGATAACAGACATCAATTTGATAACAGACATCAATGTGATGACAGACATCAATGTGATGACAGACATCAAGGTGATGACAAACATCACTGTGATATAGATATCATTGTGATACCAGCCATCAATGTGATAACAGCCACCATGTGATAACAGACATCAATGTGATGACAGACATCAATGTGATGACAAGCATCAATGTGATATCAGACATAAATGTGATATCAGACATCAATGTGATAACAGACATCAATGAGATGACAGACATCAATGTGATAACAGACATCAATGTGATAACATAAATCAATGTGATAACAAACATCAATGTGATAACAGACATCAATACGATAACAGACATCAATGTGATAGTGCCATCAATTGAAGGGCAAAAAGCGTTAGTGATCAATGTGGCGTGCTATAACTGAAGTCAGCTTAATAACTTATGCCAGTTTGACAACTCGTCAGCAGGAGTCTTTCGTTAGGGGACGGCAATTGGTAATTAATCCAAATGCTCAGTATATTAATTTACTTTTTTCGCCTGGAGTCTAATATACATAAGATGGATGTCTCTGCTCGTAGCACAACTGTATAAACTATTTAATTAAAGAACTGAGAATGAAAAGCTGGGACGACGTGACGTACTGATCGTGTGTTGGAGAAGGAAGTGACTTGCATTATAATTCGCCCTGCATTATTTCAGGTGTACGACAATTGAGGTGTGCGACTACTGAGGCGTACGACTACTGAGGTGTACGACTACTGAGGTGTACGACTACTGAGGTGTACGACTACAGACGTGTACGGCTATTTAGTGTAAAACATCTTGAGGTTCACGACTATTGTGGTGCACGACTATTGATTTGTACAACTCGTGAGGTGGATGACTATCGTGATTTACGATAAATGAGGTGTACGACTAATGAGATTCTCGACCCCAAACCACTGATCGAGGTTGGGATGGCCTCCCCTTACCATTCTCCATCACACTTCTAAAGCCAAATCTCCTTCCTCGCCGTTCATAATTCGGCATTGCAATTTTTCTCGTGTTGCATCTCTTGTCAATAAAAATCCTACAAAACCTATAATGAAACATTGATATTTACGGGGATTTCAAGTCACATGCAATGAAATAAATTGTGATAGTCAATAAAAACTGAACGCACTAACGGAGTTTGGTTCAGTCCACTGTTCAGGGGAGTAGCATTTTGGGTTTACAGGGACACCGTGGGCAACTGACCAAGCGAGGTAGCTGGAAGAAAGTTGCATCTAACCGACAGCTGTTCCAGTTGGTGCTATCATCACTTCATCCATCCATGCTACCGTATCTACTAATAATAAATATCTTCTTCGTTTAGTTAGACAGTTTTAGGGAGAATCATTTAAAGGTCAATGGGATCTTGAGTGCAGATCACAATGCGAAGTCCATGATGAGTTTCGCTTATAAGAAGTTCATCAAGTGGACTTTCCAGAAAAGATAATACGTGTATAAAGATAAAGTGTCTGGAAAATACATTGCGATCAGCACATAAGATGATATTGAGACAACCCATGTCTGCAATAGATTTAGCCTAATATATATAA
>SDVV010020404.1:0-13327 GCA_016164225.1 Gammarus roeselii
TATACAAAATTTCGTCACAATAAAAGATTCATCAGAGCCAGATCAAACTTTGAATGAGAAAGCCAAAAATGCATGCGCCCTTTCAAGCTTTTGATCGACATAACTCATACACGGCTGATGTTCTTCAGCTCTATCATAATACATCACAAAGTCTGAACCGTTTTTAATCATGGTTCCTCTGCTTGTATCAAAATTAGCGATCTTAGTAATATTCGCTCATCAGAAAGCCAGAGACGGGAGTATGTTGATAGCACAGGTTGGCGTCGGCTGAGCATGTCTAGGTGATTTGTGTGCTTGCTGCTCTACACGTGTCCTTTCTGGCTAAACTACACGGAGCAAACCAAGTTGAAACAACTAAAAGGGCGATAAAAATTGCTGTGTAAAGTTTTTTCAAAATGCATCTCCCGATGAAGACAGTCATTGTTGTCCAGTATGCATTTGCCTGTCTGAAAGGTAGGATGTACGTTCAGTGAACTTTCTGAGTGTTCTTTACTGCGCTTTGATGAAGCGCGTGCAGCATCGGGTGTGATCACTTTTCTGGGTTGAAGATAAAGGTTGCGGTAATATTTTCAAAAACGTGTATTTTGTGACAAAATCGATCCGAAGAGTGTATTTCGATTTTTGTGTGTGTATGCTAGTTATATATTTGAACTATCATTATTAATTTATTTTATGAACAATTTTCATAAGATGCCGCCGTCGTCGAGTGGTTAGCGTATCCAACTTCAGTGTCAGCCTCTGGTGCTGCATGTCGCGAGTTCAAGCTTCGGCGGCAGGGCGGGGTGATTTGGCGCCTTCCCCCTCTGTGTCAGCCTAACTGAGCCCTCCTTCTAACTAGAGCAAAACGGCAGTATTGTTATTTGATTCTAGCTATTAACCTCCCAATGAATTGTTTGCAATTAGACAATAAATAAAACACTCACATTAACTAAGGATCTTTAATCAATGGGTCAGTGAAATCCTACTACTCTGTGCTATACACTGATCCCCAGAACTGTTTCGTATAATTAAAATATCCCAGAAAGGGTTTGCCTTGCGTTAAGTGTAGGAATAGAACTCCAATGAGCGAACTGTCCTACAGTTTGTCAACTTCTTATTCGCACACAAGCCACTTTAGCTGTTGAGTAAAATCATAGACTCCGCCCTAAATTCGCTATAGGTAAAGAGCTAACATTTGGCCCGCTTCGTTATCAAATACCGGGCACTAAATCTTTACCTTGCTTTCTTTGAATGACTGGTACAAATGGATACACTTGACAACATTTCTCGGGCAAGTAACCTGATCCGTAACCTAAGGGCTGCTAGACCTACACTCAATCTTACAAGATATATAAAAAATAAAGAAAAAAAAATGAGGCAGGATAGTGCCACGGCTGTACACAATACAATTTTTCAAAGAAGTCTATTCGCTTCCGCGTGAAGAAAAGTATCAGGTGATAGCTTTTTATCAGCATCACCCATATTTCTAATTCTAAACCACACTCCAGTCCGCAATACGTACAGTTACCTAAAACACGTATAATTAAACACAGAACTCTCATTACCCGCTGGGGCGTCTCGCCGCTCAAGCCTGGGGCACAGGAATGACAAGTGGTGTGCGGTTTGGTACCCTTCCCAGAGCCCTTATAGTCACTGAAAGCATCGACTAGACATATATATATATATATATACATATACATATACATATACATATACATATATATATATATTTTGTCATGTAATGTCTATGTCTATACACGAAGATCTCTTAACGCCTAATTCGTCGTGACACGACTTGAGTAAGAATGTGGTCTACACACACCAGATCACAGAGTGATCCTGTTGCACCTTCAAGGCCTACTGACCGACCAGCTGATGATAATATTTCAGATCATTATATGTTGTTCACCGTGTATTCATTATCTGTTTAGACACTTTGTGTATCTATAATATCCAAAAATGTCATATATGACAAAATTGGCCATAAAATTTTCTTAGGCATCCTACAATTAAGAAAAAATTCTTATTGCGGTAAGAAATCGTAATTTGTTGAGATTTTTTAAAATTTAATGTGAGATAATAAACCTGTTCACGATTATTAGGACGTTTCTATGTCTACTTCTTGAATCCGTTATTCCTAAATTTGCCGAAAAAAATAATTCCATGCTGCAATATACATGTTCTGATTCACAAATATGGAATAAAAAATTTACGAACGTGTAGAACATCCCAAATGATTTGTGAAGAAAATGGTTAGGGAGCTTCGTCTTTACTGACCCTCACTGCATGACTGTTGGCGGGCAACTGATGCGCGACTCCCGCTACACGCAACATTTGTTCAACAGTCTGGATACACGCAACACGCATCGCAACACAGCACTTTATGACCCGTGCGATGAAAGTTGCGACAACATAAGGGATTATTACACCGTGTAATATCAGCTAAAGACCAATAATGCGGTCGAATGATACAGTCATACTGCACTACAAACGAGGCTTGACCTTTATCAGATGCCCAGCCACCAGACGCATAAATGCCATTTTGAACACTGTCCGGGAGAGCGGTCGTCTTCGGACCAATTTTTGGTGCAGTTTTCGGCTAACAATTTATAGGCTGGACCGCTCTTGCTTGCGGCTGATGTCAAAAATGCCGTCTGATGAACGCGAACCGTGTGTTGTTTGATGGTCCAAGCGCCAAGGTTTATAGTGTGTGCGACAGGATGGATAGCTTTGCCCGGAGGCCTAACACGGGGGCTGGCTGGGCTTGAGACCAAATTGCAGGCCATCAGAAGAGGCGATGAAAGGGGCCGCAGCGGCAAGTGTGCGGTACATCAACAATAGAATCAAATAAGGTGATATACTGCAGTTTGGATAAGGGTATGTCAAATAAGTCGCGACTAATGAGCTGATCTGGGTTCATTTAAGTGACATTGGACCAGAATTCAGGGAACACAGATTAGTGCAAAGGCGTTATCAGTCTCAGGCCCAAACATTTTCAATAATCTACTAGCTCACGTTAAAAAATACACAAATGCATCGTCTTTTAGGAAAACCTGTACCACTCACGTCTGAAGGCCGTGGGGTGAGGTTGTGGCTCTTCCTCAGCTTTGTATAAATAAAGGAGGTCACCTTATTTGCGAGAGGAGGTCACCTCATTTGCTGTGTTGAACATTAGCACACAGCAAATGCTAAATCGGCCGGTTTAAAACAGTTTTTCGGACCATTCAACGTAGTGTGTGCCTTATCTAAACACTGTGTTCATGCGTGCGTGATTGACTGAACAGGCCAACTTCATTCATTCAAACAGTGTAAGGGTGGAATTTTGCTCCCTGGCCTACCTCCACCCTGTTTTCCCCTCTACAGTCGCGAAGCGAGGTAACCGCAGCCAGCTCCGTGCCTCATTTAGCCACATACCAAAGCTTCACCCATCCCTACCCAAGATCGCTCAGATCACCCAATGCGGTGAGTGTCTTGCTACACTTCATTCCAACGCGCTGGCTACACGTCAGTTCAACGAGCTCACTACACGTCAGTTCATCGCGCTGGCTGCACGTCAGTTCATCGCGCTCGCTGCACGTCAGTTTATCGCGCTGGCTACACGTCAGTTCAACGTGCTCGCTACACGCCGGTTCAACGTGGTCGCTACACGCAAGCTCAATCTGCTCGCTTCACGCCAGTTCAACGCACTCGCTACACATCAGTACAACGCGCTCGCTACACGTCAGTTCAACGCGCTCGCTACACGTCAGTTCATCGCGCTGGCTGCACGTCAGTTCATCGCGCTCGCTGCACGTCAGTTTATCGCGCTGGCTACACGTCAATTCAACGGGCTCGCTACACGTCAGTTTAACGTGCTTGCTACACGCCAGTTCAACGCGCTCGCTACACGTCAGTTCATCGCGCTGGCTACACGTCAGTTCATCGCGCTGGCTACACGTCAGTTCATCGCGCTGGCTACACGTCAGTACTACGTGCTCGCTATACGTCAGTTCAACGTGCTCGCTACGCGTCAGTTCAACGTGCTCGCTACACTCCAGTTCAACGCGCTCGCTACACGTCTGTTCAACGCGCTCGCTACACGTCTGTTCAACGCGCCCGCTATACGTCTGTTCAACGCGCTCGCTACACGTCTGTTCATTGCGCGGCTACACGTCAGTTCAACGAGCTCGCCACATGTCAGTTCAACGTGCTCGCACATGTCAGTTCAACGTGTTCGCTACACGCCAGTTCAACGTGCTCGCTACACGCCAGTTCAACGCGCTCGCTACACGTCAGTACAACGCGCTGGCAACACGGCAGTTCAACGTGCTCGCACATGTCAGTTCAACGTGTTCGCTATACGCCAGTTCAACGTGCTCGCTACACGCCAGTTCAACGCGCTCGTTACATGTCTGTTCTACGCGTTCCCTGCACACAAGTTCGTCTATTTTCTTAGGTTTCATTGTGTTTTCCCTTGAATGAACTCTATGATGCGCAATTGGAAGATACTATTGTGCATTTAGATTGCATGTATTTCGAATTTCGACCATAGTGCCAGAATAGAGTGCACACCACAAGGTATTTCAAGTGTTATGTGTAACCCACCAAACCAGGCATGTCAAGTGTTGTGTAACCCACCAAACTAGGTATTTCAAGTGTTATGTGTAACCAAACTAGGCAATTCAAGTGTTATGTGTAACCCACCAAACTAGGCATTTCAAATGTTATTTGTAACCCCGTGGCCGAGTGGTTAGCGTATCCGACTGCAGCGTCAGCCTCTGGTGCTGCATGTCGCGAATTCGAGCCTCGGCAGGGACACGGTTGTCTTGTGGCGGGGAGATTGGGCGCCTTTATCCTCTGTGTCTGCCTAACTTAGCCACCCCCCTAACTAGGGGGAAACGACTGTATGTCTATACATACATACATGTGTAACCCACCAAACTAGGCATCTCAAGTGTTATGTGTAACAGACCAAACTAGGCATTTCAAGTGGTATTTGTAACCCACCAAACTAGGCATTTTAAGTGTTATGTGTAACCCACCAAACTAGGCATTTCAAGTGTTGTGTGTAACCCACCAAATTAGGTATTTCAGTTGGTTTCTATAACCCACGAACATGATACTGTTTTCATGAATATAATTGAAATCCACGACACAAAATCTCCTATCGATATCTTTACCATGACATTCAAATGGCCTTTTTTGGGGTCCCCCACAAGCGCCTAGTTAGTAAATTGCACAGCATCGGCATTCGAGGTGAGTTTAACAGCTGGATAAAATGCTGGCTTACGGACAGACGGCAGCGAGTTGTACTTGACGGAGCTTCCTCCCCTGGAGTGACGTTACAAGCGGCGTGCATCAATGATCCGTGTTTGGTCCAGTTCTCGTTTTAATATTCATTACCGATCTCGATAACAATGTGCTGTCAAACATTAGCATGTTTGCAGACGATACCAAGATAGGAGGAAAAGTGCAAACTGAACTAGAGGGTCCCCAGATCCAATTAGACTCGAACAAAATTGTTGATTGGTCAGAAAAGTGGCGAATGAAATCTAATGTAGACAAATGTAAAGTTATGCACATAGGCCCTCATAACCGCAAGCACGAATATTCTATGTCCGAGAAGAAACTCATTCTTGTCACCGAAGATAGACTTAGGTGTCATCATTAGGAATGACTTAAAAAGTAGCAAGCAATGTAGCGATGCTTCCAAGAAAGGCAACAAAACGCTAGGTATATCTCACAATATCTCGTACTAAAACCCACACAGTATGCTCAAGTTTTACACTGCATTTGTTAGACTGCACCTTGAGTATTTCGTCCAATTCTGGTCCCCAAACCTTGGAAAATACATTATTAAATTAGAGAAGGTCCAACACAGAGCTACCAAACTCATTCCTTCGCTGCGGAATAAATCCTACGAAGACAGGCTACGTGTACTCAATCTTTATTCATTAGAGAAACGACGAGTCAGAGGCGACATGATCGAAGTGTGAAAGATTATGAAAGGTGAGGAAAACATCGACCGAGCGAGCCTTTCACTCCAGATACGAACGGAGTGACTACGAACAATGGATACAAAATCGTTGGGAAACGTTTCTCACTCGACATTACGCACAGTTTCTTCGCGCATAAAGTTGTCGAAGAATGGAACAAACTTCCATCGGAGGTTGTAATCGGCAATACAATCAAAGTGTTGAGTCACGGCTCGATAAGTTCTACATAAATCGCCGATACATTGCTAAACTGTTCCCTTTCTTGAAATTATGCAAACAGAAATAGCACATGAAACTCTCTTAGACGTTCTACTTCAGAACTTATCCTCTTGGTATCAAAGGCAACCTAGTTTGGGCCAATAGGCCTGTTGTGGTCTCCCTAATCTTGTAAACGCTTGTAAACTCAACTGCTCGCCCGTTGGCAAGTGCTAGCTAATTAAAAATACCTCCGTAGGTGAATAATATTTGAGCAGCTAAAAAGTTGTCGGCAAGGGCGCATCGGACTCACACAACTTGAGGGGCTCCTAACCAGAACACCTACGTCTTCGATCCCGTCGTATAGCGTCACAGGGTGGGCTGCGTCATTTTACGGCTTCTATCAGCTGTCGCAACACAAAGTATCCACGAAGTCACGCAGTATTCGAACTCTCCTTTCATTTTGAACACTTGACAGGATGTAATTCATGTAAATGTGAATGATATCTTATCTAATAAAGCAAACGGACCATGTCATCACTTCAAACCCAGCGCTTAGCCAGGATATCCGCAAAGCCACGCAGGATTTGAACTCTCTTGTATAACTGGAACCTGTACAGGAAAATAATTTGTGTATATAAGAAGGACCTATCGACTAAGAAACTGAAGAGACCCTATGACACGATGGCGGGCGCTTTACCAGTCTCTTTTCCGAGGGAGTGGCGGATTTTCTAGTCTTGGATCGAACGAACCGGAATGAACTCCTTTCTGTAATGTAATGCAATTATAGCATCTTTTGATTAGCCGTATACTCGTCCTGAATAGCCAAACTATTTTCCGTACTTTTCACCACATGATAAATGGGCTACTCTGAGCAGGTGTGATTGAATACTGCATCAGTAATGAGTATTTGATACTGCGGCATTTGTTCATGGAGCTCTTTTTTTTGGCAATTCAGAATATTTCTGCCGTGTAACGACATGTGAGACTCTGGGAGTGGGTGGACATTTTTATCAATCAATCGCGGGACATATTCTTCACTATGCACCTCATCTTCTTCACTATGCACCTCATCTTCTTCACTATGCACCTCATCTTCTTCACTATGCACCTCATCTTCTTCACTATGCACCTCATTTTCTTCACGGGCATCTCATCTTTTTCTCTATCCACCTCATCTTCTTCACTATGCACCTCATCTTCTTCACTATGCACCTCATCTTCTTCACTATGCACCTCATCTTCTTCACTATGCACCTCATCTTCCTCACTATGCACCTCATCTTCTTCACTATGCACCTCATCTTCTTCACTATGCACCTCATTTTCTTCACTATGCACCTCATCTTCTTCACTATGCACCTCATCTTCTTCACGGGCATCTCATCTTTTCCTCTATCCACCTGCATTAGGTAAGGTCGATCACTGTAAACGTGGGCAAGCACTTTTTTCAGTATGGTATATGTTCATCTTTATATATGTATATATACATGTAATTACTGGTGTTGCAATGCGTTTGTTCGTTTTGTTGTAAATGGTGCGGTACTGCAGGCCCTGTCTTTATTGGTTTATCATGTGTTTCACTCAGAGTTAAAATTATGACAAACAATTTAGCTGTAAGTACATCAGAGCACAATTGTTAGGATTGTTGTCTAATGTTTGAATATGCTGTGTATTGCAGTTTGTATCGGTGACTTGTATGGCATTTTTTTGTGATGTAACGCAGGTTCAAGTAAAACCTTTTATGATAGCACGACGTAGATGCATCCGTACCACATGCGCGAGAGCGACATAAAACATATCCAAAAATACTTGTCAGAGATGTTCTCAGCTTTGCGGTGCTGGAACGTACTCGTGTACTTGTGTACGTGAACATACTCACCGAGTTGGGCTGTTGCGGTGCTTGAACGTACTCATGTGTTCCATGGAACAAACAAACCTCATGTGTAACCAAACGCCTTAGGTACTCGGTAAAATATTACAATTAATTTGATGCGTATTATTGATTCAAGGAATATGTAAAACTTCAGAACACCGAGGCATCTCGTGAATGACTAGATTATTATTATTCACAATACTATTATTATTCAGATCTGAACATCGGGAGAGTTCCGATAACGTTTGGGGATTACTTCTTGCTAGGGGCAAGTGTGATGAAATACTTGCATGCCCCAGACCTGACCCTACAAAGCGCAAGCAGTGAACTGTAAGCGCGTTTATTAATCCAACCTTCGTCACGGTATCTATCCGTGTCGACAAACTGCTATTTTTTCTGACCAGTTATGGGTTCATGTTTAAAAGGGCTACCTCCTCACCAAAAGAAACGTGATTCTAATGACTTGTGTACAATTTCCCACCTAATCAACCTGCAAGAGCGTGTATTGTAATCTTACAACAGTGCGAAGTTGTGCGGTCCATATTAGGTTACCTTCTGCTTCAAAATCGGAAATCTACGGTAATTATGGTTGAGATTTCACTGTTGTTAAGCTTTTGTAACTTTACAGATACAGACACTAGGCTGAAATTCCCCAGCAAGGGGGGTGGTCAACGACAAGGCGCACCTCACTCTCACACACATTAGCCCTTTTGCGCAAAAGGGTCCAGCCGGGAACCCCGCAACACACCCTCCGGGTCATGAGTGCGGTTCGAGGTCAGTGTCGGCAGCAGGGCCCGACAGTGTGACTGATTTACCCCTGCCGTGTCATGATGACTGGGCCCCCCCCCCACCCACAACCATCCCGTCTCTCAACGATTTGCTTAGAGCGGGATTGCACATCAGGGCAGCGTCAAAACTCATCTGTTCACAATCATTCTCCCCTCACGCCTATCCAGTGCACGCTCTCTCGCTACCTCCACACTCAGTCTCTACTTCCTAACGCCTGCTTCACACCATCCATCTACCCAAACTTCGGTCTTCCTCTAGGCCTACGTCCACTCGCCTCTACCTTCCACACCCTTTTCACCAATCTCCCCTCATCCATCCTCACCACGTGCCCGAACCATCTCAGAACAAGCGAATCAACTCTGTCCTCTAACTTCTTCACCATCCCCGTACTGATTCAAACCACGTCGTTAGTGAACCTGTCTCTCAGCGACACTTCAGACATGCTCCTTGAACATTTCATCTCGAAAACATTCAACCTTCTTCTCTCCTCTACTCTCATCCCCCAAGTCTCAGCTCCGTACAGCACAGTTGGGACAACGACACCCTCATACAGCCTCTCTTTGATTCCATCCCCAACGTCCTACAGCTCATTACGCTCTTCAGTGCACCCAACACTTCACACCCCTCCTTCACTCTCGACTTCACCTCAGTTTCCACTAATTCAGTTATCTCCACATGGGAGCCCAGATACTAAAAACACTGAACTTCTTCCAACAACTTTAAATTTAGGAGGACACTAATACTGCTCGCATCGGCAGTCCTCATGTTTACTCGAAGCTTCCTCCTCTCACACACTCTGCCAAACTCTGACACCAGCCTACATAGCTTCTCCTCTGAATCCGCCACCAGAGCCGTATCATCCGCAAACAGCAACTGGCTCCACTGCCAACTTCGCCCATTCGCTTCCAACAGCACCAAGCCACGACCCAGCACACTCGCGTTCACCTCCCTGACAACTCCATCCATATAGAGCTTGAACAGCCAAGGAGACATCACGCAGCCTTGCCTCAGACCCACTTTCACTGTGAACCAATCACTCACATCGTTTCCCACTCTGACACATGCTCGGCTGCCAACATAGAAACTCTGTACCGCTTCCAACGCTTTCCGCTCACTCCATACAAACGCAACACCTTCCACATCGCTTCCCTGTTAATCCTGTCTTATGCCTTTTCCAAATCCATGAAGGCCCAGAACACATCCTTTTGCCTTTGCAAGGTGCTTCTCACAGACCTGTCTCACTGCATAAATCTGATCAGCACACGCTCTACCACTTCTAAAGCCACATTTTTCCTCTAAAAATTCCGCAATCAGTACATACTCTAATCCTTTTGATCAGCACTCTGCCATACACCTTACCGACCACACACAACAAAGTGATACCTCTTGAGTTGCAGCATTCATTTTTATCTCCTTTACTTTAATACAGCGGGACAATGCTGGCACTGCGCCACTCAATCGGTACCACGCCCGTCACAAAACAAATGTTCAGTAGCCTCACCAATCATTCGACAATCGTTATTCAACCCATTTTCAGGCACTCAGTCGTAACACCACCCAAACCAGGGGCTTTCCCTGCTTTCATCACCTCCACCGCCTCCTGCACCTCTTCCGTAGTAATGTCCGCAGCGAGTCTCTCTCCAAAAACCGGCATCCGCACACCACCACCTACAGCAGCAATGTCAGCCTCTCTGTCATCCTCAACATTCAACAAATCATCAAAATATTCGGCCCACCTTTTCCGTACGCCACCATTTTCCGTCCACAACTGGCCGTTCTCATCTTTCACTGCCTCCTCCTTTTCGGTCTCTCCCTTTCTCACCCTCCTAACCTGTTTCCAAAACATGTTTTTGTTCTCCTCAAAGTTCCGGATCAACCTTCTGCTCCACCTGGCATCAACGTCTGCTTTGGTTCTCCTCCCCACTCGCTTTACCTCCTTCCTCTTCTCCTTATAATTGTCATAGGCAACCACCGATTTCGCCTGCAACCACTCCTCAAAAGCTCTTCTCTTCTGCGCCACCGCCAGTTTGACTTCCTCATTCCACCACTCGCAGCCCTTCCGTCTGCACCCGCCCACACGTCGCACACCACACACATTTCTTGAACATCTCAACAAGGCATCTCTGAACGTCTCCCATTCTTCCTCCACATCTTGTAGGTCCTGCCCTCTCACGTTGTCAAATTCCTTCTTCAACGCCCCGCTGAAACTCCTCCGCTCTGCTTTTCTCATTTAGCTCACTCACTTTCACAACTTCTCTTCCTCCTCCCACTCCTTTGTTCCCCTTCCACCTAAGCTCCACTCTCAATCTTCCCTCTAAGATGGTCAGACACTCCTCCACCCTCTCCTCTCAACATCCGCACATCCAACAGCCTCCGCACCACTCTCCTCGAAATCAGCACAAAATCCATCAGCGCTCTCTCCACCACTTCACCATGGGCCATCCTAACACATGAGTTCTTGTGGATGTCTCGCATCTTGAACAGGCTGTTTCCCACTACCAGCTCCTGCTCCATGCATAAACCTATGAGATTTTCTCCACTGTCATTCTTACCAGGAACCCCATACCTCCCTATCACATTATCCACTACTGCATCTCCCACTCTCGCATTAAGGTCGCCCAG
Source organism: Gammarus roeselii (assembly GCA_016164225.1). NCBI lineage: Eukaryota > Metazoa > Arthropoda > Malacostraca > Amphipoda > Gammaridae > Gammarus > Gammarus roeselii. The sequence goes on from SDVV010020404.1 coordinate 11,437, forward strand.
CACAACCACATTGAATTGACTCCCAAAACTCAATACACTCGCTCAGGTCAGTCCAAAATTACTCCCTCTCCTCCTCACTCCTCTCTCTATCAGGTCCGTACGCACTCCCAAGTACCAATTTTTCTACGCCGACCTTTACTTACACCCACATCAATCTTGAGGGCACCTCTTTCCACTCAGTAACGCTACTAGCCAGTCGATCACTCCATAGGAACACCACACCGTCTCGTGCCCAACCTTCGTCCACGTCTGACTTTCTTCACTTACCACTCCAAACTCACATTCGCCCTTACCCTTCAACCTAGTCTCACTCAGCGCCAACACATCTAACTTCCTCCTCGCAAACATATCACCAATCTCTCGCCTCTTTGCTTCATTCGTACTACTACTATCACACACAATCAGCCACCCTAACTATAGGGTTCAGAGAGGCGTGAGCCTCTCTTCCCTCCCGCTCGTCTTGCCGTCTTTTAGGGAGAAATTTTACAGAGGAGGGGATTATTAACCCCCTCGCCCCGCCCCTTATCAGTCGCCTCCTACGAGACGCGGGGGTTGCGGTAAAATTATTCTGAGCCCCGCCTACAGGGCTTCCCTTTTAGTCGCCTCCTACGACACGCAGGGGTTACGGTAGCAGTATTCTAACACCCCGCTACAGGAACCTTTTAAATATTCAATAGACTTTATGCCATAGTCTCAATACAGTAAGCTTCACAAATTTTTACGTTCCTGACTATATTATTAGGGAATAAAAATACAAGATGCCCAGGTAGCTGTTCTTGACTGTACTTGTTGATTAGTGAACGATTATTTACACGACGAGTCAATAAGTATTGACACGATCTTCTCTTTCTATGCTTGGAAGTCGCACGTTTTCTATTGACTTGAGATATTCCTTACTTCTCACCTGACCCAAGCACTCCCTACAGATTTAAATCCTCTGAAATTCTCTGACAAGACTTCTCTTAAGGTAGACTTCTATTATCAGTCCTCTAATTCTGTCCATGAGACCGAGAACGAGGGGTTTTGTAACAATTACTTGATGATGCGGGGGTTTATTCAACGCATCATTCGATTGGTTGTAGTATGAAGGACATACTGTAGGAGTATTGTCCTTCGAGACCACTTGTATGCACTGAACACTCCTAACGAGCGAGTATGTCCTTCAGGATAAGCGGACTGCTGGGTCACACATGCTGGGGTAGATAGGATGTGATGCCCATCCTGCCCCACTAAATGCTAGGCCGTTTGTTCTCATTGTTCTGATGTGTCGCAACTGAGCAACGTGGCCGGTGTGCCCTACATGTTGAGAGGCGTTAATTGATGAGACTAGCACACCGGCCCTCAGGACAGACCACTTTGATATAAGGCCAGCACACTGACCATTCAGGACAGACCACTTTGATATAAGGCATGGCGTCAAACGCTTGCTCCAATGGTACAGGAACGGTCGCTGGGCAACAGCTGCTGCGGGGTGGGAGGCGAGTTGTGACGTCATTGAAATTGATGCACGAGTGAAACGCCGGCACGTTGTAATTATCACGTGTCCGCCCTTTGATTGCTATGCGAACATCGTGTGATTATCACGTCCATGGTTTGGTTATCATGGTGTACATTGTTTGATTATCACACGTACATTATTGAATTCATCACGTGTCCTTAGATTGATTATCAAGTGTGCATCGTTCGACGGTCAAATGCTCATTGTTTGATTACCACGTGGTCATTGTTTGATAGTCACTTGTTCATTGTTTGAATGTCACGTGTTCATCGTTTGATTGTCACGTGCTCATTGTTTGTTGATCAGGTGTTTATCGTTTCATTGTCTCGTGTTCACCGTTTGATTGGCCCGTGTTCATTGTTTCATTGGCCCGTGTTCGTCGTTACGTGTTAA
>SDVV010020405.1:0-13327 GCA_016164225.1 Gammarus roeselii
ATTTATAAATGTTTCGGAAATAGGCTTGTTTCTAAGAAATTTAATCTTCAATAAAAATAGCTAGCGAAAGAGCCAACATATTTTCAAACAAATTCAATAAAAATATTCTTCTGAAACTCATTTTAAGCATTTCATGTGTTATTCCACACATCATCCGTACAATTCTGAAAATATAAAAGCTAATTAGAAAACTCATTTAAACTGGAAACAATACAGATGTGAGACGCCGGCATGTCGGCCTCCCACATCGATCTTTCCAACCTCTAAACTCCAAGTCCCATTCTTGCATTCAAGATCTCTGCGATCACAGCCATGAGCGGTGTGTCTTCAAGAAGCCCAATTTCAGAATTATTGTTTCACAATCTGGTCCTGCTTCCGAGCTTAGACTTCTCGAATCTCTTCACACTCTGACCAACCATCCCGACCTTAGTGATACTTATTCATATGCACCCTCCAACATAGTTCATTTGGATCCATAGGTTTTAGTTGTTTGTTATCGTATTTGTCTGTTTTGTTTCCAGTTTAAATTAGTTTTCGAATTAGTTTTTATCTTTTCAGAACTATTCAGATGATGTGTGGAGTAACACACAAAACGTTTACCATGGTTTTTAGATGAATATTTTTAGTGAATTTGTGTTGAAAATGTGTTAGTCCTCTCTCTGGCTATCCTAGTTTTCTAAATATATACATAAATTGTGGTCCGAAAAAACGGCGCAGAAACAATAACCGTTACTGGTCATTCAATAATTGGGACTTACAGCCCTTGATCTGTCGTTGAGTATTGTAATGCAGCGTCTGAATAGAGTCTTCGCCCATCCAAGAATGATGGGAGTCAGTGTGTAGCCCCTACGAGCTTCAGCGGTGCAGTATAGCGTCGGGCCTTTCCTTCAGCGGTGCTGTGCAGCGTCTGGCCTTTCCTTCAGCGGTGCTGTGCAGCGTCTGGCCTTTCCTTTAGCGGTGCTGTTCAGCGTCTGGCCTTTCTTTCAGTACTGCAGTGCGACGTCTGATCTTTCCTTCAGCAGTGATGTGCAGCGTCTAGCCTTTCGTTCAGTAGTGCAGTGCGACGTCTGATCATTCATCCAGCGGTGACGTGCAGCGTCTAGCCTTTCCTTCAGCGGTGCAGTGTAACGTCTGGCCTTTCCTTCAGCGGTGCTGTGCAGCATCTGGCCCTTCCTTCAGCGGTACAGTACATCGCCTGGCCTTTTCTTGCAACACAGCGACTGCCCTTCCTACAGTGTTTCAGTACAGCGTCTAGCCCTTCCCTCAGCAGTGCATTACAGGGTCTGGCTCCTCATTGTACTGCGGTGCTATACATCGTTTGGTCTTTCTTTCGGTGTTGCAGTACAAAATCTGCTTTTCTATCTGCTGTGTGGCACAGCGTCTGGCCTTGCCTGTGGTGATGAAGCACAGCGCCAAGCCCTTCTTGCAGTGGTGTAGCACAGCATCCGGGTCTTCTTGAAGTGGTGTAGCACAGCGTCTGATCCTTCTTGCACTGGTGTAGCACAGCGTTTGAATATTCTTGCGGTGGTGTAACACAGCGCTCGGCTTTTGTTGCAGTGGTGTAGCACAACGTCTGTCTTTTCATGCAGTGGCGTATCACAGCGTTTGGCCTTTCTTGCAGTGGTGTAGCACAGCGTCTGGCCTTTAGTGCAGTGGTATAGCACAGCGTCTGGCCTTTTTTGCAGTGGTGTAGCACAGCGTCTGGTCTTTCTTGCAGTGGTGTAGCACAGCGTCTGGCTTTCCTTGCAGTGGTGTTGCACAGCGTCTGGCCTTCCTTTCAGTGGTGTAGCATAGCGTCTGACCTTCTTTACAGTGGTGTAGCCCAGTGTCTGTCCTTTCTTGCAGTGGTGTATCCCAGCATCTGGCCTTTCTTGCACTGGTGAAGCACAGCGTCTGGCCTTCCTTGCAGTGGCGTAGCACAGCGTCTGGCCTTTCTTGCAGTGATGTAGCACAGCGTCTGGCCTTTCTTGCAGTGTTGTAGCACAGAGTCTGGCCTTTCTTGCAGTAGTGTAGCACAGCGTCTGGCCTTTCTTGCAGTGGTGTAGCACAGCGTCTTGCCTTTCTTGCAGTGGTGCAGCACAGCGTGTCATTTCTTGCAGAGGTGTAGCAGCGCGTCTAGCCTTTCCTGCAGTGGTGTAGCACAACGTCTGGCTTTTCTTGCATTGGTGTAGCACAGCGTCTGACCTTCCTTGCAGTGGTGTAGCACAGCGTCTGGCTCTTCTTGCAGTGATTTAGCACAGCGTCTGGCCTTTCTTACAGTGGTGTAGCATAGCGTCTGACCTTTCTTGCAGTGCTGTAGCACAGCGTCTGGCCTTTCTTGCAGTGGTGCAGCACAACGTCTGGCCTATCTTGCACTGGTGTAGCACAACGTCTGGCCTTTCTTGCAGTGGTGTAGCACAGCGTCTGGCCTTTCTCGCAGTGGTGTAGCAGCGCATCTAGCCTTTCTTGCAGTGGTGTAGCTCAGCATCTGGCCTTTCTTGCAGTGAAGTAGCGCAGCGTCTGGCCTTTCTTGCAGTGGTGTAGCACAGCGTCTGGCCATTTTTTACAGAAGTGTAGCACAGCGTCTGGCTTTCCTTGTAGTGATGTAGCACAGCGGCTGGCCTTTCATGCAGTGGTGTACCTCAGCAGCTGGCCTTTTTTTTGTAGCGGTGTAGCACAGCGTCTGGCCTTTATTGCAGTGGTGTAGCACATCATCTGCCCTTTATTGCAGTGGTGTAGCACAGCGTCTGGCCTTCCTTGCAGTTGTGTAGCACAAGGTCTGGCCTTTCTTGCAGTGGTGTAGCACAGCGTCTTGCCTTTATTGCAGTGGTGTAGCACAGCGTCTGGCCTTCCTTGTCGTGGTGTAGCACAGCATCTGGTCTTTCGTGCAGTGGTGTAGCAGCGCGTCTGGCCTTTCTTGCAATGGTGTAGCACAGCGGCTGGCCTTCCACACAGCGTCTGGCCCTTCTTGCAGTTATGAAGCACAGCGTCTGGACTTTCTTGAAGTGGTGTAGCACAACGTCTGGCCCTTCTTGAAGTGATGTAGCACAATGTCTGGCCTTTCTTGCAGTGGCGTAGCACAGCGCCTGGGCTTTTTCGTACTGGTGTAGCACAGCGTCTGGCCTTTCTTGCAGTTGTGTAGCAGCGCGTCTTGCCTTTCTTGCAGGGGTGTAGCACAGCGTCTGGCCTTTCTTGCATTGGTGTCGCACAGCGTCTGGCCTTTCTTGAATTGGTGTAGCATAGCGTCTCACCCTTCTTGCAGTGGTGTAGCACAGCGTCTGGCTATTCTTGCAGTGATGTAGCACAGCGTCTGACCTTTCTTACAGTGGTGTATCACAGCGTCTGACCTTTCTTGCAGTGCTGTAGCACAGCGTCTGGCCTATCTTGCACTGGTGTAGCACAGCGTCTGGCCTTTCTTGCAGTGGCGTAGCACAGCGTCTGATCTTTCTTGCAGTGGTGAAGTAGTGCGTCTGGCCTTTATTGCAGTGGTGTAGCACAGCGTCTGGCCTTCCTTGCCGTGGTGTGGCACAAGATCTGGCCTTTCTTGCAGTGCTGTAGCACAGCGTCTGGCCTATCTTGCACTGGTGTAGCACAGCGTCTGGCCTTTCTTGCAGTGGCGTAGCACAGCGCCTGGCCTTTCTTGCACTGGTGTAGCACAGCGTCTGGCCTTTCTTGCAGTTGTGTAGCACATCGTCTGGTCGTTCTTTCAGTGGTGTAGCAGCGCGTCTAGCCTTTCTAGCAGTGGTGTAGCACAGCGTCTGGCCTTTCTTGCATTGGTGTTGCACAACGTTTGGCCTTTCTTGCATTGGTGTAGCATAGCGTCTGACCTTTCTTGCAGTGGTGTAGCACAGCGTCTGGCTATTAATGCAGTGATGTAGCACAGCGTCTGGCCTTTCTTAAAGTGGTGTAGCACAGCGTCTGACCTTTCTTGCAGTGCTGTAACACAGCGTCTGGCCTATCTTGCACTGGTGTAGCACAGCGCCTGGTCTTTCTTGCAGTGGCGTAGCACAGCGTCTGGCCTTTATTGCAGTGGTGTAGCACAACGTCTGGCCTTCCTTACAGAAGTGTAGCACAGCGTCTGGTCTTTCTTGCAGTGGTGTAGCGCAGCGTCTGGCCTTTCTTGCTGTGGTGAAGTAGCACGTCTAGCCTTTCTTGCAGTGGTGTAGCATAGCGTCTGGCTTCCTTGCAGAAGTGAAGCACAGCGTCTGGCCTTCCTTGCAGTAGTGTAGCACAGCATCTGGCTTTCCTTGCAGTGGTGTAGCACAGCGTCTGGCTCTTCTTGCAGTGATGTAGCACAGCGTCTGGAATTTCTTGCAGTGCTGTAGCACGGCATCCGACCTTTCTTGCAGTGCTGTATTACATCGTCTGATCTTTCTTGCAGTGGTGTAGCACAGCGTCTGGTCTTTCTTGCAGTAGTGTAGCACAGCGTCTGGCATTCCTTAAAGTGGTGTAATACATCGTCTGGCCTTAATTGCAGTGGTGTAGCACTGCGTCTGGCCTTTCTTACAGAAGTTTAGCACAGCGCCTGGTCTTTCTTACAGTGGTGTAGCACAGCGTCTGGCCCTTCTTGCAGTGATGTAGCACAGCGTCTGGCCTTTCTTGCAGTGGTGTAGCACAGCGTCCGACCTATTTTGCTGCGCTGTATTACAGCGTCTGGCCTTCCTTGCAGTGGTGTAGCACAGCGTCTGGCCTTTCTTGCAGTGGTGTAGCACAGCGTCTGGCCGTCCTTGCACTGGTGTAGCACATCGTCTGGCCTTCCTTGCAGTGGTGTAGCACAGCGTCTGGCTTTTCTTGCAGTGGTGTAGCACAGCGTTTGGCCTTCCTTGTAGTGGTGTAGCACAGCGTCTGACCTTTGCAGTGGTGCAGCACAGCGTCTGGCCTTTGTTTCAGTGGTGTTGCACAGCGTCTGGCCGTTTTTCTATTTGTGCATTACCTTGATTGGCTCTTCTTACGCGTATAAATAGTTAAAAAATACAATCGATGACAAAATCAATATCTTAGCGCATATTTTTACTGCTCTCTACGACCAAACCTTTTTCTATTACTTGCGCCCCGTCTCTTCTTCCCGCCCTTCCTCCCCACCACCCCGGGTCCTTTCTTCGCGGTTCTAAACCAACAGCCTCCTTATTAGGTAGGTCTAATTAATTGGCCCAGTTTACCTGGCTTGTCCTACCATTAGTTGGCGGAGATACTCCTCTCCCTCTCCTAGAATTCGTGCCCCGATAAGCCATGGCCCCCTGATGGCTTTATTAGGGCAGGCCCGGAGCCCGTCACTCGGTCTTCTTCACCGGAGTGTCGGATCCAATGGCCGAAACAAAGCGTAACAGAGCTGGACTCCGACGTGAAAGTGGTTCTTCTATACATTTGTTGCTTCATCTTTCACTACACTGACAAACTATACACAATAAACTACATAAAGACGCGACAGCTCTTGTTTGACGGTCGAATTCAGGTCTGTCCGCTAGATGATAGCAGCGGCGACCCTATTGAGCTGAGGACACTCTTTTGTTGCCCGCATCCGTAGCCAAGATACAACACTTTATTTGGCAGCTGTTTCCTGACCTACTACGGGAAAATGAATTGCCCTCGGTGCCTCTCCCAGAGATGCTCGGTAGCGTGTGTTCTCATGTGTCTGCCAATCGTTTATTGTCCTTGCTTTAAGGGCGGCTAGAGCTGCATGGGTGCCGAGGAAACCGGTCGCTTGCTGACGTTTGTGCCCAAAAAGTGACGCTGTCGTTCTGCACGCGTGTCTTTACAAGTGGAGTATTCCCTTACCGCCCGGGCTGTGCTGTGGCCTACTGTCATTCCCTCATCAACTTCACTACAACAATGAATTAATGGCCATCAAGCTCTATCGGCTCTCTGATAAGCTAATTGAGCTACAAATACCTGGAAATGGGGGCTCAGGAGCCTTTAGGCTGGCCTAGAGAGTTGATCCTGGGTGACAAATGGATGGCAACGGATGGTGGGTGCGACCTTTGTTCGAGAGTAATATGTTCAGGACGCCCCCGCGACTTTTGTTCGAGAGTGGTGAAGAACTATGTAATAGCTACAGTTCGATTGGTTGCTTATTCATGCTACACTCTAATCAAAAATAGTTCATAATTTTATCTGCCTAAAGTCTGAAACGTCCACCCACGCCTTCCCTGGCAGTCTCCAAGCCTCTGTATTTGAGCACGCCCGTACTCTCGCATATTCCATGCTGACTCCATATGTGCTGTGCGGCCACTATCACGTTGACTGTACTGTGTTTGGGAGTATCGAATTATTTTATACTTTACTACCGATCTGGAGTTCGTGTGCACTGTTTGTGTCTCGTTTGGCCGAGGAAGAGATTTATGGCCCTGTTATGCACGAGAAGGATTGCAGCTAACGGCGAGGTATCGCGCTTACTCATATGCTATACGCGAGTAAGAGCATTGCTATACCCAAGCCTGTTGATGTATGCTTCACACACCAAACGACTCACTGACATTAAAAAACACGACTTTAAGCCTACATTTGGTCGACGTGCAAACTACTGAAGCAATGCAAGTGGATATTCAATTTTTTAACTTGCCAAGCACGTGCTGAGTGTCCGGGTGCGTCTACCGTGAAGCATAACGTAACACCACCGCAATGTGCTGTTTGCGGTGGCGTCTACCGTGAAGCGTAACGTGACACCACCGAAATGTGCTGTTTGCGGTGGCGTCTACCGTGAAGCGTAACGTAACACCACCGCAATGTGCCATTTGCAGTGGCGTCTACCGTGAAGCGTAACGTAACACCACCGCAATGTGCCAGTTGCGGTGGCGTCTACCGCGAAGCGTAACGTAACACCACCGCAATGTGCTGTTTGCGATGGCGTCTACCGTTAAGCGTAATGTAACACCACCGCAATGTGCTGTTTGCGGTGGCGTCTACCGTGAAGCGCAACGTAACACCACCGCAATGTGCTGTTTGCGGTGGTCTCTCCCGTGAAACGTAACGTAACACCACCGCAATGTGCTGTTTTTGGGGGCGTCTACCCTGAAGCGGAACGTAACTTCACCGCAATGCGCTGTTTGCGGTGATAAATAAACTTCTTTATGCTTAACCATGGCAGCATCATGACATGACACAGGTGGTTATTAGAAACACCTGCAACTGTCACCAGTTAGTATGCATTCTATGAGCTGAAAATAGTCGCAATATGCTAATGCGTGATAATATTGAAAACGAGTTAAAACTGCTAATGAGTTGCTCTCTACTAATAAAATACCCTCAACGAGTTAAATTGTCGGCGAGTCTCTCTTTTAATAAAATACCCTCAACGAGTTCAAAATGCAGATGAGTCGCTCTACTAATAAAATACCCTCTGTGCAGTAAATCGTCTATTTTGGTGTTTTCATTGTAACGTCCCAGCAGTGAGACTGTGTGTAGCTATTAATGTATATGAGCACAGACCTTGCTCTCCTAACGAGTTTTAATGCCCCGTGTCTCGCAACCCAAAACACAACCATTGCAGCACACCTTGTCGCAGTCGTGGACTGTTCATGCTCAAGTTTATTGCCGTGTGAGTGAAACTTTTGCTCCATAATTTGTTAGAAAACGACAACAGCGTTTGAGATGCAATCCTCTATGATACAATCCTCTATGATACAATCCTCTATGATACAATCCTCTATGATACAATCCTCTATGATACAATCCTCTATGATACAATCCTCTATGATACAATCCTCTATGATACAATCCTCTATAATACAATCCTCTATGATACAATCCTCTATGATACAATCCTATATGATACAATCCTCTATGATACAAGCCTCTATTATACAATCCTCTATGATACAATCCTCTATGATACAATCCTCTGTAATACAATCCTCTATGATACAATCCTCTATGATACAATCCTATATGATACAATCCTCTATGATACAATCCTCTATTATACAATCCTCTATGATACAATCCTCTATGATACAATCCTCTATAATACAATCCTCTATGATACAATCCTATATGATACAATCCTATATGATACAATCCTCTATGATACAATCCTCTATTATACAATCCTCTATGATACAATCCTCTATGATACAATCCTCTATGATACAATCCTCTATGGTACAATCCTCTATGATACAGTCCTCTATTATACAACCCTCTATAATACAATCCTCTATGATACAATCTTCTATGACACAATCCTCTATGATACAATCCCTTATTCCCAATCAGCAACAATCACATTGCAATGATGCTAGAATCAGACCCCAAAATACCGTTTTAGTTCAGTGACGGTACTTCAAACGGTTGATGTTATTTACATGCCCAAGCAAGCCATCAGAATATATCAATTACAATATAATGAAGAAAAAAAATCGTCAAGTTGTACAGCAAGTATACGACACACTCAATTGAGAATTTTTCATATCTTCGATAGTACTGAGATTGGGTGAAAAATGGACAGTTAGTATACTTAAACTGTAAAGTATACGGTCCCGGGCAAAAGTTTGCCGCCTTTGATATTAAGATGATCTCGATGGCGGATGATTTATTTTTAACACATGAAAAGGCATTTGTGATAAAAGAAAGAAACGAAAAAGCATATTTCAACAGCATGTGTGTTCTGACGTGTCTACAGTTACGATCTTTCTAATTGGCTGCTATTTGCCCTGCTAAATTGAATGAGGTTTGAAAAGCATGAATTCACGTTTGTTGTCCCCTTTCAAGAAAACAATGTTTTTTTCAAATTTAATTTTCTTCAATATAAAATCAATTATTGCATTTACGAATGTAATTGGAGTGCTATTCTTAGTTGCAATTTATATTATGTAAAGACTAATTATTTGAACATGAATACTTCCATGATTTATAGTGTCAACGATCGTTTGCCGGCGACTGTACATGAAACTACATGGTAATTGACCTGTATTTCTATGACCAAAACAACAGGTCATGTTTTGCACTCGGCTGTGGGTGTTTTCTGCCTATGCGCACGTGTCAAACATGCAATCTGGTGGAGTGATTTCACTGATGACGCACGGCGCAGCAAATTTTTAAAGGTAAAATGTTCAAGTACTAATGTTTTACGATGAATGTTTCTCAACAGGACGTCTTCTTTGAGGCTAAATTGCAAATGAATCGGTGCAAAAAACTCCAACCTTCCAACGCTCACGTAGTAACGACCTTCCAACGCTCACGTATTAACAACCTTCCAACGCTCACGTAGTAACGACCTTCCAACGCTCACGTATTAACGACCTTCCAACGCTCACGTAGTAACGACCTTCCAACGCTCACGTAGTAACGACCTTCCAACGCTCACGTAGTAACGACCTTCCAACGTTCCAACGCTCACGTAGTAACGACCTTCCAACGCTCACGTAGTAACGAGTTTCCAACGCTCACGTAGTAACGACCTTCCAACGCTCACGTAATAACGACCTTCCAACGCTCACGTAGTAACGACCTTCCAACGCTCACGTAGTAACGACCTTCCAACGCTCACGTAGTAACGACCTTCCAACGCTCACGTAGTAACGACCTTCCAACGCTCACGTAGTAACGACCTTCCAACGCTCACGTTGGATCGGAATAAAGAGTAAAATAACAGAGTTTGTACAATTCTTTCAAGTGGAATGCATAATCTTTTATTCATCATTACGTTACTACGATTTTACTGTCCCTGGTGGGGTATTTTATCGTAACAACCAAACATAGAGGTTAGTCTGTGTTAACAAATGTTAACCAATCTATCTAGTCAAGAGTATAGTTACGAGAGGTTAGTCTGTGTTAACAAATGTTAACCAATCTATCTAGTCAAGAGTATAGTTACGAGAGGTTAGTCTGTGTTAACAAATGTTAACCAATCTATCTAGTCGTAGAGTATAGTTACGAGAGGTTAGTCTGTCTAAACAATTGTTAACTAATCTATCTAGTCGTAGAGTATAGTTACGATAGGTTAGTCTGTGTTAACAAATGTTAACTTATCTATCTAGTCGTAGAGTGGAGTTACGAATTGAATCGCGTCGGTATCCTTGTGTGAGAGAACTGAGATAAATTGTTCGCGACGGAGCTTCCATGGGTATTGCGTCGTTTTACTCTGTGTGAGAATACTTAGATAACATGTTCGCGACGGAGCTTCAATTGGTATTGCGTCGGTATCCTAGTGTGCGAAACTGATATAACATGTTCGCGACGGAGCATCAAAAGCAAATTTATGAGTTAAACAACATATTACCTTGATGCGATGATTTGTTTCAATGCTATCTATCTTACCTGACGATTTTACCTTTATTTAGACAAAGGCTCTCAGCCTCCTCCCTACTGAACCGCGCACCACCTTTTACTAGGCGGAAATGAAAATTCCCACGTACAACAATACGTCTCTGTGAAGGAAATGGCGGTATAACTTTCCCATATAGTTTCTTTCAAACCTGTAACGTCCGTAATTTTCATTAGGCGTTTTCTATACTCTCAAACAAACCACATTTTTCTTATATTCAATATTCCGAAAACTCTAACAGAATAACGACGCTTGATTTTAATATTCGGCCTATATATTCTCAAAATTGGTTCAATATCTGTCAGTCTCTGATGTTGGGGTCATATATCATCTCATAATTGCCCGGCTGTCTGCCTGTCCCGGGCCTAGCCTCCTCTGTGTCCCTGCCCCCTTCCCACCCGCCCTTAGCTGCCCCTCCTCCTGGGGTGTTCCGCCGCTCCTGATCCGACATATCACCGCTGTCCTGGACACGTCCCCTCAGTTTTATCATAGCCACCTGGATGAAGGGCCTCTCTTTTGGAGCATCTGGCCATTGTTCCGGGGGACCTAAGTCTTGCTCATCACCTTCATCAAGGAGACCCATTAGCCTTACTCATTAAAGGATTATGTAGCGACGCCCGTCCTATCACCTTAATTAGGTCATTTATCCCCACCTTTGTTGCCTGAGTGAGAGATCCGTTAGAGCTAATACGATGATGGGACACCATTACCTCCATAGGTTCAGCGGGCCATCGCTGATACGATGATGGGACACCATTACTTCCATAGGTTCAGCGGGCCATCGCTAATACGATGATGGGACAAGATTACTTCCATAGGTTCAGCGGGCCATCGCTAATACGATGATGGGACACCATTACCTCCATAGGTTCAGCGGGCCATCGCTAATACGATGATGGGACACCATTACCTCCATAGGTTCAGCGGACCATCGCTAATACGATGATGGGACACCATTACCTCCATAGGTTTAGCGGGCCATCGCTAATACGATGATGGGACACCATTACTTCCATAGGTTCAGCGGGCCATCGCTAATACGATGATGGGACACCATTACCTCCATAGGTTCAGCGGGCCATCGCTGATACGATGATGGGACACCATTACCTCCATAGGTTCAGCGGGCCATCGCTAATACGATGATGGGACACCATTACTTCCATAGGTTCAGCGGGCCATTGTATTACTGAGGAAGACTTTTCAATAAGATGACCTCATAGTGATAGGCGCAGTGATGAGATGACCTCATAGTGATAGACGCAGGGATGAGATGACCTCATAGTGATAGACGCAGTGATGATATGACCTCATAGTGATAGACGCAGTGATGAGATGACCTCAGTGATAGACGCAGTGATGAGATGACCTCATAGTGATAGACGCAGTGAAGAGATGATCTCATAGTGATAGACGCAGTGATGAGATGACCTCATAGTGATAGACGCAGTGATGAGATGACCTCATAGTGATAGACGCAGTGATGAGATGACCTCATAGTGATAGACGCAGTGATGAGATGACCTCATAGTGATAGACGCAGTGATGAGATGACCTCATAGTGATAGACGCAGTGATGAGGAAGTCTGGCGATTATAGACGCTTCAGTGGAAGAGTCTCCTATAAATTCGTTACTTTCCTCGTGTTGCAGGCTCATAGCTTGGGACATGGTCATAGAAGCTAGATGGTCTTGTGTTGCAGGCTCATAGCTTGGGACATGGTCATAGAAGCCAGATGGTCTCGTGTTGCAGGCTCATAGCTTGGGACATGGTCATAGAAGCCAAATGGTCTCGTGTTGCAGGCTCATAGCTTGGGACATGGTCATAGAAGCCAGATGGTCTCGTGTTGCAGGCTCATAGCTTGGGACATGGTCATAGAAGCTAGATGGTCTCGTGTGACAGGCTCAAAGCTTGGGACATGGTCATAGAAGCCAGATGGTCTCGTGTTACAGGCTCATAGCTTGGGACATGGTCATAGAAGCTAGATGGTCTCGTTTTGCAGGCTCATAGCTTGGGACATGGTCATAGAAGCCAGATGGTCTCGTGTTGCAGGCTCATAGCTTGGGACAGGGTCATAGGAGCCAGATGGTCTCGTGTTACAGGCTCATAGCTTAGGACATGGTCATAGAAGCCAGATGGTCTCGTGTTACAGGCTCATAGCTTGGAACATGGTCATAGAAGCCAGATGGTCTCGTGTTACAGGCTCATAGCTTGGAACATGGTCATAGAAGCCAGATGGTCTCGTGTTGCAGGCTCATAGCTTGGGACATTGTCATAGAAGCCAGATGGTCAAAACATACAAGCTTGTATCACCAGACCTAATGACGGTAGAAGCAACTAACCTGCAACTTCTCAAAGAAAAAGCTCCCTGATCAGCAAAGCTTACATGATTGAAAACAGAATTCCTTGATAGAGCACAAATAAGTTCACATATGTCTCTCATTGCAGCAACGGTGCAAGGTTCTGACCGCAGCTTGGCAAGGACGGCTTCAGAGACATGTAGGTTCTGACCGCAGCTTGGCAAGGACGGCTTCAGAGACATGTAGGTTCTGACCGCAGCTGGACAAGGACGGCTTCAGAGACATGTAGGACAGGCTTACTTTTTAACTGTTGCAGCTTACAAGGGCACTAATTTTCGTGCCAGCGTAATTCTACCGTCATTTTGCATGCGTTGAATAACGTTCACTTGACAGCGTGACCGTTATTTAAAGCGTCGAAGTGAACGTTCGGCATAAGCTTAGGACCAGCAGGGACTCAACTTTGACTAGCTGTCTCGCTGAGCAAGCTAGTACGGAGAAATAGCTGATGGTGGGTTATACTAGGTATGGAATAGCTGAGTGGGTCTGTCGTGCATCTCCGTAATAGCTAATGGTGGGTTATACTAGGTATGGAATAGTTGAGTGGGTCTGTCGTGCATCTCCGTAATAGCTAATGGTGGGTTATACTAGGTATGGAATAGTTGAGTGGGTCTGTCGTGCATCTCCGTAATAGCTAATGGTGGGTTATACTAGGTTTGGAATAGTTGAGTGGGTCTGTCGTGCATCTCCGTAATAGCTAATGGTGGGTTATACTAGGTTTGGAATAGTTG